>JARBEQ010204287.1:0-12480 GCA_030265355.1 Tritonia tetraquetra
CTCTTGTGTTCAGCAATGCTGGACATGGAGCTGGCCACAACACTCCTTGGGGGTATAATGTGGTTTGGATAACAAAAACAACAACATGATACTGTTGAAAAGAATCAAAATATTTCCGTGACGGATCTCCTGATTTTGACCCATACATTTCCCTCGATCTCCACTGCTTTAGCTTCGCCTGCACATATCTAAACAAAGTGGTGATTGACTTTTTCAATTCAAAACTGGTATTTTGAAATGAATTTATTAATTTGGTCGGATGTCAACGGCATTAATTTTAACTATCGGACCCTCGCCGATAGTCTAGACAATATTACGAACATCAACAGACTGCTTTCTAGACATGACTGGGTTCTACTTTTGTTTTCTATTTACCCATCTGCGATTTAATAAACCAGTATGAGGGTGATCATTTTTAGGTATGAAAGGGGATTGAAGTAGATAGTGGAGACAATGTGATTTGCCCACTTAGCTCCCTAAAAGTAAGAAAATGAACACATTTTAACTTGTGGGATGAGGTTATTACTTCAGGGTTTAATAAGCTGGTGAATTTTAGCTACCTTATTGGATTGTCAGGGGTTAAGGCTTTACAGAGTCATACAGGTTAAAAAAAATCATGTATTTTGATTATAATAGGAGCTACACACATCTAGAGATGTTATGTTGTGATTTTTTTCTGTGAATGTTATTTTAACCATTATACAGCGCTTTCTTTCTTTAAAAAATGGTTGGACTTTGGTGGACACCCTGATTGGAGAGCTGTGTTCGTGATGAAAAAGATTGGATGTGGTTATTTAAAAAAATAATGTTTTGTTTTTTTCCCATTTCAGACTGGCGTAGAAATGGAATTGATAGACCAGATGCCACTTTTAGAATGGTTTGCCAATAATTACAAAACTTTTGGTAAGTGTTAGGGAGTAGGTACTTCTAATCTAATGTTCTCTCTCTGTTTCCTGATTCTTTAAATTCAATTTGTCATCTTATGGTTTCCCAGTATGATGTGTGTCTTTTTTATCTACCAAACAAATCATTTCAATATTTTTGGATTAAAACATAGGTTGGATTTTTCACTAAGTGTGGCTTAATTTGTTTTTCTGACACCTTTCAATTGTTTATTTATTATTTTGTTCAGGTCAGGAGTGGGTTTTAAGATTTGTGACTTATGTTGAACTTTGTTCATCTGGTGATTCTACGCATAAAGGTAGAAGGATTATGTTCACTGTTTTAATTTTGTTCTATTTTTCCAATTTCAGGGGCTACTTTGGAAATTATCACTGACAAATCACAAGAAGGTGCACAGTTTGTAAAAGGCTTTGGAGGAATAGGAGGTAATATGGATGTTTTGTCTTCATATTCATGTCAACCTTTTTTCAATGTCCCACCATTACGGGTCAGTAGTGTCAAAAGCTTTTAATCCTTTCAAGCCCAACTCTACTGTTGAATGCCAAATTGTCTTAAGTGACCAAAAAGGGGAAAAATGATGTCACGAGTTTCATAAGTTGGAACACACCAAATATGTTATACTGAGGAGTCTGGCCTCATCACTCCCTACCATTTAGGAGTGGCCAAACTTCTGTTTGTGTTTTGACTTGTCAGCTAATCGACAAAGATACAGATGTAATCACCACCAAAAAATGCAGAATCATTACATTGTACAATGTATTTTACTGGTTGATTGCTAGCACCATCATCGTCACCATTGGATCTTTCACTTTCACCACTAGCGTGCATCAAATCATCCAAAACATTGCCCAATGGTTCAAAATCGAGTTTTCATATTGTTCAGTATTGGCCTTAAAAGAAACTTGACCTCTATTTAGACTTTGGTCCAGAGGTAACAAATGTTAACAAACTTTTAAAATTTGTTGCGGTAAATGTTTCCCTTTAATTTTAATGAACTAGAAAGTAGAGCGTAGTGTAACTCTTTGCCTGTGGAGATGGGATAGTCGTATGCACTGAAAACGAAAGTAACACTGTGCTATGGTCGATTAAAAGCTATGAGTTCTAGCGGTTGCATCGGTGTGATACTGAAGCAAAAAAAAATCAGCGTCCCGCATTGGGAAGGAAAGAAAGGGTTAACTGAGTTCTGCACAGAGATACTTCTCTTGTAATTTGTGCTGGTAAGTAAGTAATGTTATAACCAAAACCTGGACATCTCCCAGGGTCTGTTGCTCATTGTGATATTCAAGGATTTGAATATGAAATATACTGAATGAAAGCAAAAAGTCTCAATATTGTGTTCATGGTAATCTTGCCATCTAAAAGTTTTTGTTGTTGGTAAATTCCATTTAGTCACTCTTGATTAATGTTGCATTCTGCATAAAACTGTTTCTAAAGTAAATTGTGTGTATTATTATCTAAATTTGATTACCTGTACCATTCTTCTTGTGCTAAATGCTTGCTTTTCTTCTACAGGTATTTTACGTTACCAAGTAGACTTTCAAATGTTGGATCCCATGCTGAATGGCGAATTCTACGAGGAATTTGATCTGGATGACTATTGAGCATATTTTCCTCTTTGTGCAGGCTACACACACATTGATTGTCTATTCCCATTGAAATACCTTTTGACACACATGACAGCCATTGAGGAAAACAAGGGTAGTACCCCTCAACTCCTCATTCGGTCCTTGTTTAGCCAGTGCTTTACAATGGTTTGGCCAGTGTTTTAGGTATTGGGTGCAAGACAGAATAGCAGCAATATTTATTGCTTTGTCTTCAAATAGGATTCTTTTTTTCTTCTTTTCGTTATGTCAATGTCACAATTCTTAATTTCCCTATATTATTTGAATTAAGGTTTTATTAACAATTCTGTATTTTATTATTTAATTTATTTGATCCGGGTCTGTATGGTTATTTCCGTTAGATTTGTGTGGGATAGCAATCCATTTTTATTACAATACTTGCAAGTTTATATTGAGGCACATCACGATCCCCCTGGCTTATTATGATAAGGTTTGAAATCTGTCAAATGGCAACTTTATTGTGATGTATAAAAGATGTCGGTATAATGACACAATGAAACGACACTCCGCTTAACTTCTTCCAGATGCCTATGAATATTAGTATTAGCTGGCTTCCTCAATTTTCTTTCATTATTTTATTTTCAAAGTTCAGTTATTATTAATTTTTGTTAAAAGCAGGCTGACATAGTTAAAATGGTGTGATTATTCCAGGACATGTGGTAAAAGTGATTGTATAAAATCCCAATTGTTTTATCTTAGCATACCAGCTATCAATGAAATGGGATGGATTCATAAATGTCTTTAAACAGTTTATACGATTATGAATGTATAGTTTCTGAAATTGCCCAGAGAGGTAGAACCTCTCAGTTAGCTGAGGGAATACCCACAAGGGCTACAATAATTTGTTTGTCGGCCCGTCTTTGATTAATACTGCTCAGTGTATCGCTCACAGTGCCAGTAAAGAGTTATGGACACAGTGTGCTGATCACCTGCTTGTCTAAGGCTCTATGATCCAAAGCATTTCCGTCTCTGTGTTAGTCGTGGTCAGGGTGCCTGCAATTATGGCAGGTATTTTCTGTGCCTTTCGTGACTGAACATAGGGCCGGCCGCCAACAGTGCTCTGCGGTATTAATGGGGTTCGACTAAACAAACAAGGTTCTAAAATACTGTCACATGTAAATATGGTGGAGATGAGTTTTTCTCTATATATCATTTCCTTTTGGTTCAGGTTTGTGGAAATAAGTAATGGGGTAAGTAACTTGTTGGGAACATGTATAGGAAATCTATAAGAATGTGGTTGAAAGCTGAACATTTCAGTAGATGTACTTACAGAGAGAAACATTTTTTTCTTTCACATAGTTTAATTTCGGTTACGATTAAGAATTTTAATTCATTGGCTTGTAAAATGATTCCTGTTCAAAGTAAACAAGCAAAGAAATAATATTGGGACTATCTGAAATGCAGATAATATGAATTTTTATGGCTGGCATTATATGTGTTATTTTTTTTTAATTTTTAAGAGGAAAACAATGTTTATTTTATAATAAAAGATGTTTTGATTAATTATAATATGATTTAATTGAATAGAAATCCCATTGTGTACTTGTAAGCCAAGTCTGAATGATACGTCCTAACTGCCTTTTCTTTGTGGAAATGAAGGAATGTAAACAAACTATCTTGTGGCTTTATTTTCATAGTTTCATTTCTTAAAAAATCCAAAAACTCACACATGCTAGGAGTGGAAAGGTTATAAGATCAGATAATTTCATGGTCCTCCCTTTTCAAAATGCACCAACAAACTTGGGATGGCTTGAAAATCAGGAGTATCCCTTTCTGAAAGCCCATGCATAGCCTGAACCCTGTGAATTGCTAGGGAATTTTTCCTACGCGATGTACTTCAAATAAACATTAATCCTTCTTCTGGGGGGCAGCATCCCTGAAGTCGCTTGCCTCTGGAAAAATATGATCTAAAAAGGTGCCAATGTTAAATTATTTAGACCTGACTCTTCCACTCCAAGCATGTGCTAGACTACTCATCTGGAATGGGATTGGGTTAAAACATCTGGGCATTGTCTTTAGTTTCACGGTACTCTACTGATCAGCTACACTATTTCTTACTCCAATTAGTCATCATCTCTGGACGACAGGCCTATGCAATTTCCCTCGTGTCTTTAATTTTTTTTATTTACTAAGCATAGGGGGTCATGACATTGGAGGGTCACTTAAAATTGAATTAGTTTTACTCTGTGGCTGCATTATTGTATTGTGAGAAATAAAACTTCAGTCTGTTTCAAGCAGTCTAAACCAGTTTTCCTCTCAACATTATTCCATTTATGTTACATTTTGAGCATTTAGGTGGCTTTGATAACAGTAGCATTGTCTGTTTCTTTTTCTTTCTTCAACTTTGAGACGATGAGAGAAACCAAAGGACTTGCTTGTTCATTTGGGTTGGAGCTTGTTGGGAGTGGCTGCTGCAAAATGCTTTTAACATGCTGATATTTCAGTGAAGCGTTGATGAGTGTGCTGGTAGTCGTGGTATTTCAGTGATGTGTTGATGAGTGTGCTGGTAGTCGTGGTATTTCAGTGATGTGTTCATGAGTGTGCTGGTAGTTGTGGTATTTCAGTGATGTGTTCATGAGTGTGCTGGTAGTCTTATAACGAGGGACTCTAGGGCGTTGTTGCCTTATGCGCAGGAGGTCCTGGGTTTGAATCCCGGTGGTGACATGGGAATTTTTCCTTTTGACATTCTCAGTTTTTATGGTTCTGGCCCTGTAGGTTCCTTATTTTATCAGAGATTGGTTATAAACCCAAGTTTCTGCCTTTGATATAATGATTTGCTAAGGGCGTAAAACTAACAACTTTTTATTTCTAGACAAGGGACCCTGTTCTCCTCTGAAATGAACTGTCTTGAATGGTTGAGGTAAAGGTAATAAGTGTTCACAAGCTACACTAAATTTACTCACAATTGGTAATGTCAGACCTGCCAGTCTTTACTTTGATCAACAAAAGGGCCATTGATTAACTTGGCCAGGATCTCTCTGTGTAAAACGTACACTTAAGCACGGATACAGTGAAATTTCAGGGACAGCATAATTTGTCTCGCTATTTCACTATATCGTCAAGTCAATGATAATGCGGCAATAATAATAAGTACTAATGCAAAGACTAGAGATAAGACACAAATCGTAGCTACGCTAGAGAGCTAGGCACACACACAGGGGGATAGGATGGGCAACCCTAACTCATTCCTGTGTCTGCATACTATACAAACACACACACACAAGAGAGATTATAATTGTGTAGATTCACCTATACATTGCCAAGACAACAAATCAAGGGTTTCAAATCTGGAAATCGCGAGAGATGTTCGCATTCTCCTTCATCCAATACTGTTATGCAAGTAGGGGAAGTGATATTGATTGTGATCAATTTTGTAACGAAATAAAATTTGTGGAGGCCAAAAATCTTATCACAATCAGTATGTTTTTCGTTAAAGCACAACGGAAATTGTTGTTATAGTGTAGGCAGTACAGTTTATACAACAAAAAATCCAGACCAAAATTTTGTGGCTGTATCCATGCTAGAGTGTACAGTGAAACTCGGTTATAACGAGAAGTGGCGTTCCAGACAAAATCTCTTGTTATTCCCAATAATGGGAATTAATTAGATTCTTAATTTCTCAATGTAAGCGTGTGTGGTGAGGTGCCAGTCCAAGCCCGCTCAAGCCTGTGTGCTGTGTTGACACAACACTGGCTGAAGTTGAAGTAGATATGGTTTCCTGATGATATCGACAGGCAAAACCAGGAAATGATGAAGAAAGAAAGTAGGGATGGTTTCTTTGTTCAGTGAGGAAGTGGAGGGTGAAGCACAAACATGGTGGTTATGCAGTCTGGTTAATGCCGAGGCTCTGTTCGTATGCTGTTGTTATCCTAGTAATTTATTATAAATTATACAGAAGTATGAAGTGGAAAATCAGGGATTTATAATTTTCTCATTATTGCCAAGATCTGGTTATTTCTGCTGTTAAACATGATGATCCACTGTACTGTATTTGGTTTCCTCACAACAGTGAATGACTGATGTCATTTTTTAAATCTTCTTGTTTGATTTATTTAAACGAAGGATGGTAATAATACTGTGATAATCCGGTTGTCTGTCATTGTCAGCAACAATTCATCAACTTATCCATTTCAGATGGGGACAGCTTGGTATAGAGTTTGTTAAGTCATTGATATAAGTTGACTCATCTTTAGACAGGGGTATTAAAAACTTCAGGGATTTATTGATTTCCTTCAGCATGTCTTCACATATTTTTTTTTATTCGACCGGTCTTTTTCTTCATCAGAATCAGACACGTCATTTTTCCTATTATCAAAACAAAACAAAAAAATGTTTCAAAGCTGCATCCAAAGGTTACCATGATTACTATTTACCTACGACACAATTCCAGGACATTGTGGTTGTATGTAAGGGAATCTGCAAAAAATGAAGTGCTGATGTGCTAGTGTTAGTCTTGTGAGGTTGATTTGGGATGGGACCAAACAAAAATGGTGTGAATGAATTTTATTGATAAGTGATGTGGACACAAGTATAAATGTAATACAGCATTTTGAGTTATGAAATGTTTTTCTTTTAATCAGGCAGAAACAAAAACACCTCAAATTTATGGTAAAATATTGTTATCATCTTTTAAACCTTTTCAGCCTTAATTCTTCTTGAAATCGGGGAAAAGCCAACTGGAATTCCATAGATGTAATGTTGAAAAGCCCTGTTAAAATGTAAATTTTTGCCCTGGAAAAACCCTGGATTTTTGTTCCAGCTCGATATTTTTAACAAAAGTTTCTACTGCATCTTTTCCGAGCTACAAGACATTACTTTCAGTTTCAGGTGTACAGAATCCCTGTCTAGGGAATCTCTTGCTATTATAGTTATAATGACTTTTCAATCCTTGCATATTTTTCTACTCTACTAAAACATTTCTTGTATATAACAATAACAGGATCAAGTTTTAACATCACTGTGATCCTGTCAGTCCCATTATGGTAATATCATTCTAATACCCATCATGCTTTTATTTAATTAGATACGGTCAAAGTGGTTGCAAAGATAGTACAATTTTCCTTTTCATTTACAAATTGCGCTGTGATAAACTAAGTGTAATGATGATAATGTTTTCACAAGCAATGGGCAAAGGAAGCTGATGTCTTGGTCCTAATTAAGTCCTGTCCTTATATCTGCCCAAAAATAACCTTTTAATTTCAAGTTTGCTCACAGACTGTCAAAGAAATTGTAATAACTTTGTATTGAAAATATTATTCTCTCTTGGTAAAGACTATTAAATATTTCATACATTTTGCTTTTATTTAAGATGAGACCAACAATGAAATTAAAGCTTTTCTAGGTAATGTTAAGTCATAACTTTTTAAAAACCCAGTATAGGCTTGGCCAGTGTACATTTTCACATTCCCACTTTAAGTGACTCCCCTTTCCTGTCTATTTCATTCAGTCTATAATCTCATTTGTCCTTTATCATATTCTATTGACTAATCAACTTGGGTGGGTGGGTGTGGGAGCAGTGGCAAGGAAACAGTTAATAGCTACGGCTTTGTAATGGAAGTGGAAGCATGTTGTTATTGATGATTGTATCAAATTTCATTTTGAATGAATTGGTGAGGCGTTGACTTGCTTTGCTGACGACTACAACTGTTGCCTTTTTATTGTCACCAAACCGCAAATAAACTTACAGAACATACTTAATGTCTTTAGCTTACTCAATTAAAATGTTGATGTGATGAGTTTTTAAACTATTCAACAGGAATCGATAGCTTTTCTTTTGAATCTTTATGAAGAATGGCAAAATCCTGTGGTTAGAGATTCCACATGAGTCGGTCTTTCCATCTACACTCTAGCACGGATACAGCGAACACGAGTGTAACAGTATTGATTTTATCAAAGGCAACTTATTCGCTGTATCTACAACTCTATGACTAGGCATGGATTGACCATAACTTTAACATTGACTCGTTTTCAAGAAATTGAAGTAAATTTCCATAATGGACACATGCTGATACAGAGGCAATGCTCATGACTCATAGTGGTGTAACAGTGAAATTACTTTGAACAACCTGAATAACAATAAATAGCAATAGTCCAAGACAATCTTTACATGGAAAGATTTTTGAAAAAGATTTGCGTAAATGCTTCCTAGGTTTTAATAAATGAATTTAATTAGAACTTTGCCATGTTGGAAGGGAGACGTCATAGCTACACACAAAGCTGCATGCCGGCCAACTTGTGAAAATTCTTTGTCCGGGATCTGAACCCTGAACTAGTTGTAGATATTGAGACTTGAGAGAGAGGACTAACTAGTGCAATCCACCATTCCCCTCACGTCACATTCTTTTGTGTTTTAGTGTTAATCTCATCTTCTATGCAATATTATAATTGCAAATGACGAGTAACTTGTAGCGAACAGTTGTTTCTTTCTTTGGATGTTGTTACTAATTGAAGAAGGTTAACTTACTCTCCTCAGTGTTATCCAATCGCTGTTTTGTACTGCATTTTAGCAGGAGGCAGTCAGATCTTTAACATGCTTAGTGTAGACACTGGACCTTCTGTTATTTATTCTATCCTGGGATGCAGTAGCAGCTTCACTACCCTAAGAGCCAAGTGTCGTCTCAAGTGGAGTTTGAACTGCAGACTTTCCACACCAGTAGTAAAACTTGTAGGCTCAGCTCACAAACCTAAACTGCGTCAAGTGTCTGAAGTTTACAACAGACACAGGAAGTACAACAGGCTAGAAATAAAAACGTGATAGAAAAAGATGTTCACTTTTATGTCCTGTGTCAGCTTCAACATCAGCTTATGGTGTAACGGTTAACGCTTTCGCTTCGTGAGCAAAAGGTACTGAGCTCAGTAGGACGGAATTTTTTCCTTTAAACTCTCTTGTTTTATGGCTCTGACCCTGAATCAAGTACTATTGGAGATGAACTATAATTCAGAGGTCCCGCCTTTGTTATGACCTAAAAAAATGTGTTGCCGCCAAGGGCGTAAAATTACCAACTTAAAAAAAAAAGACAAGCTTGCCACCAAACGTGTGAACGCACCTGATAAAAATAACACATTAGCACTGTCATTAGCGTGGTGGGGTGCTAGTCCGAGCCCTCTCTCAAACTCAAGCACGTATGCTGTGCCGGAGATCCCATAAAAATATTAAAAATAACGATGACCCGTCGACCTCCACCCAAGTGCACGCTTCAGCTGGATCCCAACCACTGCACTTGGGCAGCGACTACTTTTTGTATATATAGAATTTGTTTCTTCACTAAGAGTGTTCAGTTCTACTGGAGAACATAAACATTCCCTTCGCAATCAGCTGACTAAAATTGAAATACAATAAAATAAAGACAAGAGAAAAAGGTGTGTAATTTTAATTCTGTTTATTCCAACACTATTATTATAACATACATTGACAATGGTAGCAAAATATTGAGTGTGTAAGAAATGACCTATGGCACTGGAAGGAAACGTTTACTGACCAATATCAAATATCTTACGCTAATTGGAGGCGCCGGTGGTCCAACGGTTAGCACACTGAACCGGTCAGCGTGGTCAAGCTACATTGATCGTGATCAGTGTCTGGGCGGTTGACCACTCGGTAAGGTAAGGCACTTCACTCTGGTGTAATTGAGTACCCGGTCGAGGGCAGCGAACGATCTTGTCAGAATGCTTGTGCTGAAGCACCTAACAGACAGCTCGCACTGTATACTCCTCATGGAGCTGAGGATACAGGAGTGTTATGGCCTGCCGGGGGTAAACTATACATTGTAAAGCGCATAGAGCATGATGAACTCTGTGGATGTGTGCTATAATAAGTGCTTTGCTTTGCTAATTCTGTTAAGGCTATCAACTCTTTGGGCATAATATCAATATCAAAATGAGAAATGTACACGACTTGTGAGATGCAACCAATTGCATTTACTGAGTACAGTAAAACCTCGTTATAAAGAGAAAGGCGGTATAACGAAAATAATGCAAAACAAGGAAGGTCAGCAGTTTACCAATACTGTACCAAATGACAGAAATTACGCAGTTAGCCCCCTTACTCTTCTCAATTGGATAACCCTTGTTTCGTAAAGCAACGCATCGTTTTGTGTGTATTGAACTTTGTGACCCAGTAGTGAAGAGAGTTTGTCACGTGTGGGTGGGAGTGGATTTCACGCAGGCGGTATACCTATAACGAGAGATATTTAGGTTACTTTATTCACAAATGTAAATGATGGAACCTCAAATTGTATATGCGCTGAAGGCTCAGACTCAACCACTTTCCTCAGCAATGCCTGCTGGTGACACAGAGCAGAGGAAAGATAAATGGCCCTGGTGTAATAATACCCCATTTTTTTTAAAAACTGAAAAGTACACCCAGACAGGAATCTTCGGGAATAAAGACATCCAAACCGAAAGAAAAAGATGAATCTTACAACAATGTTGTAATTTATCATAAGACCTCAATTTGAAAAGAAATATAATGCATATTTAGACAATGTGAGGCAGCTTTATAATATAATAAGTGCAGAGGGAGACAATAACATCACAAGCTTCAAAAGCCTAAGACTGGTTGCAAAGCATCTTGTTCACAACACAGATATGTCCTCATAACTATATTCATGGATGAGTATCATCATATACCTAAACAGCAAATTGTAGAGACTTCTAGGTTTAGCAAGATGGCGCAGCTCCACACACTCACTTCTGCTCGAGTCATCGACTGACTTCACAAGCATTTCAAAGAGAGTATCATTAGCAGAGGAAGCCATCATGTCTGGGCTTCTCACGACCCTGACTTAAAACGCTTGGACTTTTATCTATGGGGTTGTCTCAAAGATCACATGTGTCGTCAAACCTTCCCTGACCTTCGTGATTTGGAGAAAAACGTTCAATGTCTTGTGAAGCAAGTAATGCTAGAGCAGTGCCATGCAGTTATGAACAATTTTGTTCTTTGAGCAAAATAGTGCATTGTAGGTCGCCATGTGAAGCATGTCATTTAAATGAACATAACTTTGTTAAACATTCAGTTATAGTAAAAAAGATTTGACTAGATTCAGATCGCATAATGCCCAAGATTTGTCAATACACGCAGCAAAAGGTGTATCTTTATTCGTTTTCATAAAATTACATTTCGTTTGAGTTTCATGAAATATGGGACACCCAGTACAGTCGACTCCGCTTAATCGCAAAAGACTCTTAATCGAAAAATTTCCCAGGAAACGGAATTAATTTTATAATTACAACTCACTTCGGATAATTGCAAAATTGGCGACACCCTGCCTCACATTTTCGGTCTGATTTTTCCTGCTTTCACACATTGCTAAACGATGATAGCATGTCTCCCTTGTCATTAGCTAACAACCATAACGATACAATAGCCTTACACTAATTGGGGGTCAATCATTACACGTGCCCATAGCCGCAAGGAATGACAACACGCGTTGTTTATACCTCCCCCGTAACAAAAAAAAATTTGTAATGAGGCCATGACATGTTCATGACGGTCCAAAGTCCGTGAAACTCAGAGGGCAAAGATATCTATGTAAAAAAAAGATAGAATTATAATGAAACAGACCTACCTAGCCGTCAAGTGGTGACATGACACTAAATTACTGATCCCACGGCTAACTTCGTTAATTGCCAAAGATTTCCCGCTCCCGTCGTATTGCGATTAAGCAGAGTCGACTGTATATGCTTTTATCTTCAAACTTCAAGATAAAAGAATCCTGACACTAATCACAGCCATTGCTTGTTCTCAACAACTGTGGCTACTCTGGCTAAATTAGTGCTGGCATTTACAAGAACTGATAGACATCTAGCAGGAAACGCTAGGTCTTGCCTGTTTGGGTATTTTTGGTCGCAGACGTACTCGATACACACCTGCATATGACAAAGTATACTTGAATTCCATTACAAGCGAAACAATTAATTTCTTGTTTGGCTGTAAGCACGCTTCAGTCTAGTCTTA
>JARBEQ010204398.1:0-12479 GCA_030265355.1 Tritonia tetraquetra
TGACCATTCATAGTTATACCCCGCTGTCAAATGTTTCCCCAGTTTACGTCTGAGTCTGGGTAAGGGGTTAGATAGGTGATTTGGCTGTGAGGAGAGTGGGGTAACTGTAGATATAACGGAACCTGTTTGGCTTGTTCAGAGACATGGAATTAGCCCAAAGCCCTGTGTTGTGTTTATACACATGGCTAGTCTAAGTGCAGCCATTGTGTCTTGGACCAAGACGTCATATGTGTGTTCCGTGTGACCGACATCGTAACGCCCATTACAGTCGAAAAACCCTTATATCTAGTAATGACATCATAGTCCTTTTAGAGAAGAAACTTATAATACTCTTTGAACAAGATAGTGTGTTCCGCGTAACGGAAGTCGTAACGTCCATACAGTCGAAAACCCGTTATATTGAAATATCGTTACATCTACGTTGGTTATTCCTTTCAGAAGAGACAAACAAAACTATAAGACAAACAATTGCAATCTTAGCATTCACGGTCTATTGTTTTGAATGTGTGTACTAATTTTTATATTGGAATTCTTGATTGGATTGAAATTATTTGCTATGAAATTATAACGCGTTGAGGTTGGTTTGCCTCTGAGATTAATGAAATGATAGGCATGGCAATGCATTATATGATAATGAAGTGGACACTCACGTGGAATTAGATAACGCGAGGAGTTAAAGCGTTCGTTGTTTTATACCTTTGTGT
This sequence comes from Tritonia tetraquetra, assembly GCA_030265355.1. Lineage (NCBI taxonomy): Eukaryota > Metazoa > Mollusca > Gastropoda > Nudibranchia > Tritoniidae > Tritonia > Tritonia tetraquetra. The sequence goes on from JARBEQ010204398.1 coordinate 705, forward strand.
GTTCTTTAGTTCATGTAAAGTATTTATTATCAAAGAACGTATTATTTCCTCTGTTCATTGGTTGTTTCATTTCAAGTATTCATTTTCAAGGAACTTTATTGTTATTGTCATTTTCGTTCCAAAATGGCGGATAATCGTTCAGTGTCGGATTAAGACTCTGTTGGCCCTAAGGCACATTTTCATAGCTAGTCTGAACATACAGATATATAGTGTCTCACCGATAAAAGAACGCCCAATGTGGTAAATTCTCCCAGTTCTTACCCAGCTGAGGAGGTGACCACAAGGGCTATATCAATTTGTTTATTGACCTTGATTATGATTTATACTGCCCAGTGTAATGGCTCATGGTGTCAATAAAGAGTTTAGAACACAGTGGGCTGATCACCTGCTTGTCTGAAATTCTTTGATCCAGAGGATTTCCAAACCTGTGTTCAGCCATGCTTGGTGGTCGGGGTGCCTGGATTTATACCGGGTATCTTGTGTATCTTTTATAGCTGAACATGGGGTTGACCACAACACTGCTTTGTGCGGTATTAATGGGGTTCGCTCAAACAAACAAACAAATTAATCTAGCAAGAAATCAGCCTATTATGAGAAAAGAAGTATGAAGCAAAATGAGTTTGAGTCCGGCTTCAGGCACTTCGTTTTTTCCTTGGCCAAAAGACTTTACTTTGTTTGCCTCACTCAACCCAGGTGTAGAAATGGGAACGATTCTCAAATGAGATTTGGGAAAGCATTCTGTGATAGACCAGCGTCCTATCCAGAAAGTGACACATTGTCACTTGTTCGTTTCACACTACCAAAGCCTAAAAGGCTCCTAAGAACATTCTTTGTTCTAATAAAAGGAAAACAAGTTTTTATAGTCCAGCAGGTAAGGTGCCAAGAATAAAACAAAATTTCAAATGTCACCAATCCTAACAAGTTCCAATCTTTCAACAAGAGTACTTACTTGAGCACCATTGTTCCAGTATACCTGTAAAAAAAATAATTAAAATATTGTACAAAATGGCCAGCCAAAAGTGAAAAATTCTCCCAGTTCTCAAATATAGCTAAGGGTGACCACAAGGGCTACAGTAATTTGTTTGATTAATACTGCTCAGTGTATTGCTCATGCTGCCAGTAAAGTGGACATGGTGGGCTGATCACCCGCTTGTCTGAACCTCTGTGTTCAGCCATGCTTGGTGGTCAGGGTGCCTGCATTTATATCGGGTATCTTGTGTGCCTTTCATGACTGAAAATGGGGTTGACCCAACACTGTCCATGTTTGGAGTGACGAATTCACACTGTGACCGGGCAGATTGGTCAGTGACAATAGTGCTGACTGAGTGTGTCAGGAGATGCGTTTCAGTGCCGTATTACTTAGCATGCTAATGGGTAACCCAATTACATGAATTCTTCCCAGAAATAGCAATGCAACATAAAAAATCGTCCAGATTACCCGGGTACCCTTTCCAATTATAGAAGTAAATTTTAAAGAAAAAATTCTGTTCCCTAAGATTTCGTCCCAATTTGCTGGGTTTCCTGACTGTCCAAGGTCCTGATTTCAGCAATATGTTTTTCTAAAATTAAATTTGTAAACAGATAAATGCATTGAATTCTCAAACTATTTGATATGCATATAAAACTGTACTTGTCTCAGATTCAAATTTTAAAAGCTTCTGTGAGATGTAACAGAAAATTTATAATCTGATTAAAAAGATATGTCATGTGCAGAAATTGTTTGGCTTTGATCCAGTCCTATCAGATATTTGATATGACAAATATTGAGTCACCAAGGCATAAAACAAACAACTTGAAACTTGGAAAAGATACACTCTTGTTTACTTTTTCCCGTACAAATGGAATAACAGTAGGTCGAAACATATAACCAACAACCTACCTTGTATCCATTATCCTCTTTGGGATTGTGACTGGCTGTGATCATAACACCTCCGGCCGTCGAATATAGACGAACAGCGTAAGCCTTGAAAAAAAATACATGGCACAGAATTAATGGGGATGATTTCAATGATTTTCCTTTCATTCCAAATAAATTTCTATAATGTGCAAGTCTTTCTCTGAGAATGAAGCTACCCAAATAAATGTTACACTGATATCTGTGACTGTAAGGAATGTTTATTTCAAAAGATCTGAACCACCACTTTCTTAGCTTACAACTAAAATTATATTTCCATTGGTTAATTGCTAGATAATCTGCTATATTCACATAAAACACTTACCACATACGGAGTTGGACACAGTCGAGGAAACAAATACACTGGGATGCCTTGCTTGACGAAAATGGTGGCCACAATCTTAGACCATCTGACATCAAAAGACATCTTAGTTAGTCACTACTGCTAGACAATGTTGCACTTAACTCCCTCTCCAGCATAACCTTTCTTTCTTATCCAATTCTCTTTTACCATTACAGTGTAAGGCCGGCACTATGAGGCTGGAATTCTCTGGATCAAGATATTAAGCCAAGCAGATGATCAACCCACTGTGACCTTTGTGGTAGGGATTAATTTTGCCCGGACAGCGGCCTTGCAGCCTACTCTTATCGATTTGTAACTGCCAAGGGTTCTTTAACATGTGCAACGTGCACACAGGACCTCTGAGTTTATCGTCTGTCTCCGATAAGACTAGGTTCTTTGAGCCCACCTACCTGAATAGGATCAGGGGAGTGGCAAATAGGTTTTCACCGAGTTTCACAGAGAAAAATACCTGACGCTGCCAGGAATCGAACGATGTACCTTTTGCTTCAGAGGCAAGAACCGTACCTCTGTGCCACTGGGACCCCTCCAAGAAAATTAGTGGATAAGGTAAATTAAATTAACCTGGCTAGAAATCAGCCTATTATGAGAAAAGAAGTATGAAGCAAAAATGAGTAGAATCACTTAAAGAAGGAGTGTAAATTCAAATTCCAAGCACATTGTCATCATTTCCTTTGAACTTGTCTCGTCAAATTATCATCCACTTATTCTAATACAGGATGCTATGTGGCCGAGCAGTCTAGACTACAGACTTCCATGGTGAGGGTCGTGGGTTAGAGTCCGGCTCCAGGCACTTCATTTTTTTCTGTGGGCAAGAAACTTTCCTTTTTTTTTGCCTCACTCGACCCAGGTGTAGAAATGGGTACCAATTTTCAAATGAGTCTTGGGAAAATATTTTGTGATAGACCAGCGTCCTTTCAAGAAAGTGACAGATTGTCACTTGTCCGCTTCACGCTACTGAAACTGGGTTAAGCTCTGGCCCTATGAGCCTTAAAGGTCCTTAAGGACATTCCTTTTTTTTTTTTTTAGTCTCTACAGGTTAGGCTAATGAAAGCATGACAGTTTTTGCTATGATGGATAAATAAATCTGTTTTAAAAAGGCAATCCCAACTTCACAATGGAAGCAATTTGACTTTTGCCACTGCGATAATAAAAAAGCTCATTGCATAAGCTCATTTGACAAATGCCAAACATTTCACAACTCACATTCTCAGGGTGTCCCCCAAAAAGCGGCCCGATGAACAGCTAAATCTTTCCCAAAGCATATCAAACCGCAATTCACTCACAAGAACGGCCCGTGGCGGATTCATTAGTCGCAGAACGGCTGGCAAAAAAATTGCAATTCACGAATTGTGCAATTCATAAATTTTCAAAACGTCAATAATCCTTTTCACGCATCTCTACTGTAATGAAATTTCATGGTTACAGAAAGTCATTCCCACACATTAACCAGGGCATAATATTCGCAGCAAATATTTACCCTTATGAACTATACAGCCTTGTAAACTGCATGCTTTTCATTTTTTGGTCTTCTTTCTTTATCAATAACCTTTTAGTACCTGCTGTCAAAATGAGCAAAGAAGGGCATTTTGAAAAATATTTGTTATCGATGAAATATCCATCTTACATAGTTCTTTGAATTAACCAGTCACGGGAAAATGGTTCTTGACAATATATTTGAAATATGTAATGATTTGCTTGCTTCATAGTAGTTGAGTAAATGACCGTTAAAGTCCAAACAATAATTCCGGTTTGGCAATTGTTATGAAATCCATTTTTGTTCATCGTCCTATGAAGCCAAACCATAATATATCGTAATTCAACCGTTTCCCATCCTCCACCCAATGGGTGTCGAAAGGTCATGACCTCCTCTTGGGTCAAACTCGTGCTGTCACAAGATACTCATACAGCTGATTTGACTGTAAGGAAATGGTAAAAGTGGTTGCTGTCACCGTCAGTGAATAACATCATGAAATTCGATTGTCAATTTTCCAGCATTCCAATTTGAAATCCAGAAAATGGTGCTTCTAAAAACAACAACATTTCCTGTGGCGTTCGGTAGTAATTCTGCATTTTTCAAAATTCCTTTCTTGTCATATTTTGGTGATGTAAAAATTGTTACCATTAAGAAATAATGCTTTTTTGGGGGACACCCTATGATATTTCAGATGCATCTTTGAGCTACTATCATCAACCACCCCATCACTGCCACCGTTACAACTAAAACATTACTGAAGTACAATGAAGAGTAGTAGTGGGGGCAACAAAATTATGGAGCATTGTATAATCACCCACAGTACTAGAGAAACATGAAAAAACAAACTAAGCACAGAGGAAAAAAACCCAAACCCCAACACAACTCTCTCCCCCAAACCTCAAAAAGTAGCACAACAACTCTCTCCCCCAAACCTCAAAAAGCAGCACAACAACTCTCTCCCCCAAACCTCAAAAAGCAGAACTGTAAACCTGAGAGTGGGGGCAACCGTAGCTCAGTGGTTTAAGTCATGCGGAGGTCTGGGTTCCAGGTCCTGTCTTGTGCGGGACATTTTCTCTGGACCTTTCAGAGTTTTCATGACTGTGCCCTGAAAATTTTAGTTAATATGACCTTTCTGTGTTGAAAAAGGAATACAACTTCAAACTGTAAAACTTTAGAAACCAGAGCGTGAGGAAATGGATACCTGTAGCTGTTGTGTCTGCCGTCAAATCCAACCACCACTCCTCTTTCCTTCACATCAGTCTGACTTTGTTTCAAGTAAGATGCAAAACCCTGAAAAAAGTTATGCATATGAAAAAGAAAAGTTATATATTTAAAAAATGAATACAAACAAAGAGACAGAGAAGGACTAAAAAATCAAGTAAAGCAAAGAGAATACGGGTTCCATCACAAAAACACTTCTTTCTTTATCAATAACCTTTTAGTACCTTTCGGTGTAAGGTGTCACAAAACACATTATGCGCAAATGCACAAAGTCAACAAAACTTCAATTTATTTAATACTTTATCAAGAACAATGGGTAATTTGTAATAAAATATATACTCTCTGTAGATTAATCCATTGCAAAGTTTTAAGTTTTGCACATTATCAGGTTAAAAATCATCTGTTATGTCTGATCAACTCAGTTTGTACATAAGGCGTTTTATGATGGAAATATTCTTCATGATCTCAGGCTTTACAATGCTTTGTACTTTAGTATGTTTTACATTACACTATCCTTCTCTTGGGAGTGTACTGTGTGAGTTGCCTATGGAGCTTTTAGATATCGGGCCGCCCGTGGGGATGCACAATTTTAGCCAGTTTTTGAAAAAAATAAAATAAAACTAATCTGTTTTTATTGGAAAACAGAAAACGTCTTTTCTTTAATATCTCCTTATCTAATACCGATAGAGTATTGTAGTTGTTTTTATATATAATCTTTCAAATTGGGGCTCTGTTTTAGTTTTCCTTTAAATGGGTATCAGCCATGAAACAGTTAAAAACGATATTATATCAATCTTTTTTACATACAAATGAAGGCATTGATAAATAATCTATTTTGAAAACAACTAAAAACATCTTGTCATCCAATAACCTGCATGAAAAAATTTAAAACATCAACAAACCTTCTGGGCGCCGCCATTTTGAAATTAGATCGCTTAGGATAGGTCATAAAATTTACTATAAATCTTACTAGTAAAAGGGAAGCTACTTAACTTCAAAATAGTCATTCTTTCATTGAATATATATGATATATATTTTTCAAAAATTCTGAAAGACTGCTGGACACATATGACCAGTGCGTTGTTAACGCTTCTTTGCCTTGCCGTACATATATGTCTGGCACGTCGTCAATGAGTTAATATTCCAATAATATAATTTGTTGCCTTCAGCCAGGTACTCATTGATGCCTGAGTCAAGTGAGGTAAGCAGAGTAAAGGACACAAATGCAGGATGACAAGGACATAGTATAGTAGTCATCAATCCAAGTACCAACCAAGACCATCATTGCTTGACTTCGTTGACAGGTTAAAAGCGTGTTAGTGATAACTGCTCACAACTCAACATCTACTTTAATGAATTATTCATTTCATGAAGTATTCTTTGTTCAAACAGTTAATATGACTACCTGATTGTTTACTAACTCTGCAACTGACCTGGGTTGTCTGTATGATGGTGAGGTCATTCATCTGGGAGTTACCAGGACCCATCCTGTTTCGTAGACCTGAGAGAAAAGGATGATGGTGATTTAAAAATTTTTTAAAGGAGGAAGTGTTGCATGAAATTCTGATTAAACCATAAAACTAATTTTGCAAGTTACAATAATAGTAGAATATCATCTATAAATAAAGAAGAAAAAATAACAAAAAAACTACCAATGCTGTCACTATGACTAAGTGGAATGAGTTTTTCACCCTTGCATTTCTTGAACAAAGGGGATAGACTTTTTTAAACTGGGCTTCAAGAGTATAATTCATTTTTCTATGGTCAACGCAAGCAACAGTTTAATCAAGGTCAATGTGCTTCTTCAGTAACAATGACAGGAAAGCGGGTGTGTGTGCGTAGACACACGACATGATACAACCATGGGCACTGGCCTTGGAAGTGTCAAGGTCCTGGGCTGAGAAAAAGAAAGTAATGGGTACCGATGTGCACAGAATACTTTGTGAAACAGACCGTGGAAATCCTTGACCGTATGTAAAAATTTTAATCATTTACAATAGAGGCAAGATACCATCCTTTAGTTCCCTTGCTGTATAGCTAATTTAAACAAAAATAATTTCTAAAAAGTCTTGATACACTCACCAGCGGTTCCAAACTCCATGCGATGAAGGAGTATCTTTCTCAATTCGTCATATTTCTGTTCTGTGACCATGCTCTTGATGGCCAAATGAGATTTCTCATTCTGACAAAATAGCAGAAGAAGGCCATTTTGTGATTTTGACCTACCAAGGGGTACACAACATGCCTAGAGTTGGCATGGAAATTCCTCTTTTTTATCCCATTCAAAGGTGAGCCATCTGGCTTCCCCACCCCAAGAGCTAATCCACATGGCTATTTCATTTTGAACAGAGATTACATCTCTCTATAATACAAAATCTTTGGTTTGTTAATCGGATTTACTTAATTTTACAACTCTCATATGATAAGCAAACTCTTTTCATAATCATCACTTTTCTATGGGTTAGGACGAGTTAAAAAACAAACGACTACAATAAAAAATTATAGAAATAGAAAGTTTAAAATTAGGCATATCAGATCATCCTAATCTAAATTTTCCCTTCAAAACATTTTTACAAATTTCTTTGCTTCAATGCAGGTTGCTCTTGCAGTCATGTTAACCTGTGTCACGCAAGTTATGTATAATCGCATCGCCGCTACTCCTCGCTCCCGACCTGGGACTCCCATCTCTTTGTCTGACCGCTTGCCTAGCGTTCCTGTCCTGTTACCTACCTATGCGTTTTCAATTCACTGCAATTCGTTTTGTTTGTTTGTTACATAATGCCTGTCCTGGTGTATCGTAGTAATACAGTATCAGTAATTAGTAAAGCCACCGAGCGTATAATAAAAAGAAATCGAAAAAAGAATGCCCTACCAGAGGTACAATGCTAATATGAAGTTGGTGAGTAACACCCCCTTCTCTATCTCTCTCTCTCTCTCTCTCTCTCTCCAATGGAATGCACAGGGTCAGAGCCATGAAACTCAAGAAAGTTCAAAGGAAAATAATCCCAACGTCCCTGCCAGGATTCGAACCCAGTACCTTATGGTAATGAGGTGAAAGCGTTATCACTACGCCACAAAGTCCCCAATCAGGTCTGCACCTCGCTGTACCATAATATTTTAAAACTTATCATTAAGAGTACAGTATGACAACAACAAACAAGTGTAAGGTGTTCATCCAACCAACCAAGGTCAATGACCAGTCAACGATCGGTAATCACTATAGTATTTAGTATAGTATCAACAATTCACTCTCTCTCTCTCTCTAGCTGCACAGTCTCTTTACAATTTTCCACACCCAACAGATCTGTTTGCACCGTCTCCTCACACCATGATCTGTTTCTTTCACACATTTGCCTATCTTACATGACACCCGACATCCAAACCAGATGATCAACAAACTAAAAACACATGGCCAATCACCTACGTGAATTTGTCGTGTCAAACTTTCAACCATCAACATAATTTAAGGACCTCCCTGGGAGTGGGGCTTGTTGAATGACAGCTATAATGTATCATTTTATTGGCTGATACGTAAAACCGTGTGATCACAAACATAAGTTTGACAACTCAGAAGACGAATCAGAGCGATCAAGTGACAGGCAATAGCTCAGCACACTTAATGGAATTTTCCGGCCTTCGCGTGACGTGTAGTGGTGGGCGTCAACGGAAAAAGGCGTCACTCGCAGTCAAAGATACGCAGTGGTCTTCAGAATTTTCCGCCCATCGCAGGACACGGGTTAAAAGCTCCTCACAAAAATGAATTTCAACTTACTTTGTCCCATTTCATCCACAAATCAATCTGTTCATCAAGCTGTTTGTCCCCCGTAGACATTGTCAACACAGTTAGCTGTTATTCAGTTTCAAGTATGATTCAATTCTGAAAATAGAGAATTATTTCATAAATATGGACAACAGAACAGTATGATACAATATATAATAACAACAGTCCACCTGAGATTTGAGTGATGTAAAATCTATCATTGCCTTCCAATTTGATGGCCCATTACGAAATCAGAGATTAGATTATGCTTGTAAAAAGTCCAGTAATGAATGGGAGACTTTCATTGGAGAAAAGCAATAAGTTCATTTAGGAATTCTAATGATGAGAGCATCATACATTATGTGCCTGGTGTATAAGATCTGGATAGCGAATAAGAAATAGATAAGAATCGTACTTGTGCTTGTACGTGTAGGTACTTGTACGAAGGCTAAGGCTACGATTGATTAGATAAGGATACGGCGGTTTCCTCATTAGTCATTAGTCATTTGGAGACACTTTCTTAAGCTAGACCCTCTACTACTGAATCTAAGAACTACGAACGAGAGCTTTCTCGTCGAATCAGAAGTTCTGGTGTTTTAAGTGCATCACATAACAGAATGGTTCCAGAGGTTAATACCAAATTACTTTTTGCTCGAGTCTGATGAAATAACACGTTCCCATCCACGTCAAAAAAATCACGCAAAAACAACACAATTTATTGCAAGTACTAGATAGATGTTAGGTCAAGTTGTGCCGAAACAGGTCGTAGGGTCATGGTCGGTCATTTCACGTGATTCCATGCAGTTTTAGGGTATACAAGGCACAGGGAGTGTATGACTCTGTGCGGGGTATAAAGGTAGCCGACATCCAGACAAAGGTAATAATTCTCACAATTTTTCTGATAGCCACAAGGACATCAATAATATGTTTATTAACCTCATCTTGATATTGTTCAGCATATTGCTCGTGCTGCCAATTAAAGAATGATGAACACGGTGGACTGATTCCCTGCTTGTCTGAAATTCTTGGATCCAAATCATTTTCAGCTCAATATTTGGCCACACATGGAGGTGGTGGCCGGGAACTCTATATTCAGTCGGGTGCATGTCTAGTGGGCCATTCGGCTGACGGTAACACCACATTGTGGTAGGTAAGAAATGTGGCGCAATGAAGCAAAGTAAATGTTCTATTGTATAGAGTTTCTGATCGTATAGAGTAAGATTTCAATTCTATTTTTTCATAGTTGGTTATTACTATTACAGAAAATCATGTATAGGCCCTCTGAAAAGGTACAGTGGTAGTTGTTGAGCAGCACCTATCTTTCTGATATTTCGCTTGTTTCAACCTACGTTAATTTGTCACTAATCATTGGAATGTCATCGAGTTTTCTTGAACATGGATTGGTTTGGAGCCGCCAGTTAGTCTCACACAGAAATGTGTATTTTTGTCACTGGCAAGGCCCATTGTGACAGATGTAGGTTTGATGCCCGCTGGTGTTTGATTTGTGTCATGTTTACTAATTGCCATTTATTTCCTATTGTTATCTGAGACGACAAATTCGTTGAGGAAGATTCAAGAGTGATGCCCAAATGAACAAACGAACAAAATTATAGATGCACACTGGACTGATCACCTCGTCGGCTAATAGCCAGAAATGACTATGTTTAGATTTCATGTTTTGTCCTTAGAGTCATTTCGGGCAGGATAGAAACAAAAAAATGTTACACATATCGTTGCTGGTATCGCATAGTGACAAATCGCCAAAAGTTTGCAAATTTTCTTTAAAAAATATATTTTTGTCTTCGTGTTAATGGTATTGATATGCACAATCTGTCAAAAGGGTTTTCGAAAATTTGCAATACCTTTTCAGTTATTGACAGGTGCTTATTGTCGAATCACCCAAAACAGCCGCTGACTGGTACCGCATACGGTTCACTATGCCGTTCTCGTCGCGGGCAATAAGGTCGCTGTCGGGTATCGCATACTGACAAACGGGGTGGTCGCCGCTCTCAGTGAATGTTTTGTCATAGAAGGCTGATAATGATTGCTCTGTAGTAGTACACCCTTTTACTCCCCATCCCCATTTCTTTCTCGCTCCCTAACTTTCCTTCTCACGGGCTCCCCCTTCCTTTCCACTGTTGGTATGACTTTCGTCACGGCGATATCTGGTAGGTCTCCTTCTGCTTTCAGTGGTCATGTCTTCGCACTCATTCTTGGGGCATTTGCAGTTCTTTTCCAAACCTTCTAGTTGGAACGCTCCGCGCAACACATCTTATGAACACAGTGTTTTTATTCTCGACTACCTTGCCTTGCACTAGACCTATTACATATTTTGATTATGATATATATGTTTTTATTGATACCTCTTTCTACATACGAATGTTTATATTTTCTCTGCTTTTTTGTTGTATCCAGCCGAGGAAGGGTTTTACTACCCGAAACGTTCTGTATCCCTGTATTAAAAAAACAATGTTCTTGTCTCCGTTCTTTGACTTTGAGCTTCCGGCAGCCATCATTAGCTTGACAATATATATTGCAGCGTCAAAAACAGTCAAAGTCAAAGAGAAGAATGAAAGGTGCACAAATGACAATGTTGCAGTGTCAAAAAATAGTCAAAGAGAAGAAGTAAATGATGATCAGACCAAACCAATGCCTACCTTTGGCATCTCTACCCAAATGACAGATGGAGGTCCACCTCCTCAACCAACCGAGTTATCAAAGAGAAGCGTTTCCCTGCCCAAAGTGGCAAATTCTCCCAGTTCTTATATAGCTGAGGGTTGACCACAAAGGCTACATTCATTTGTTTATTGGCCTTGCTTATGATTCATACTGCTCGGTGTATTGCTCATAGTGTCAATAAGGAGTTGGACACAGCAGGCTGATCACCTGCTTGTCTGAAATGCTCTGATCAACAATAATTCCAATCCTGTCTTCAGCCATGCTTGGTGTTCGGGGTGCCTGCATTTATATCGGGTATCTTGTATGCCCCTCTCCTTTATGGCACACCTTGTTGTGGTGGAGAGGCTTGAGTGGTCTAATGACTTTGAGGGCTATACCAAACA
>JARBEQ010204509.1:0-12478 GCA_030265355.1 Tritonia tetraquetra
GTAGGGCCAGCATTCTGAGGCTGAATTTCTCTGGATCAAGATATTAAGCCAAGCAGGAGATCAACCCACTGTGGCCTTTCTGGTAGGGCAGCGGCCTTGCGGCCTACTCTTATCGATTTTTAAAAACTGCCAAGGGTTCTTAAACGTGCACACAGGACCTCCGAGTTTATCATCCGTCTCTGATAGTGATAGGACTAGGTTCCCACCTACCTGAATAGGATCAGGGGAGTGACATATAGGTTTTCACTGAGTTTGACTGAGAAAAATACCCGACGCTGCCGGGAATCGACCCATGTACCTTTCACTTCAGAGGCAAGAACTGGTAATCTATATTGTAAGAATGAATACTACTATAAAGAGAGATGATTTACATGAGAAAAGAATATCTCTCAAAAAACAAAAAAATAAGAATACAACTGAATATTTCCACCCGGCAAGAGATCCAAACCCCAAGCAAAACCGGATCATCTCATTCCAGGACAAGAACAGAAAGCTACATGTGAGCGGGGATGATAGGTGAGGGGGATAGAAGACAAAGGAAAGAGTGTGGACGGTTTAGCACCCCCTGGTCCACAGAAGGGGTACTGCCAACCGCCTGTTCATATTATCTCCAAATATGAAAACGTGGCTTATGTCTGTGAAAATATCTAGCAATATTTTCGCCTCATATTATGTATTCAAACTTGCTGTATTTCAATAATCCTATCAATATGTGAATGTGTATGTGTATCAATATGTGAACGTGTATGTGAGGAAATATTAAATCATAATGTTACAAAATAATAATTTATAATGCATAAACCAACACGAAAAACTTAAAATGTCAATGTGATTTGCTTGAGAAGTATTACATAGAAGTATTGTTTTCAGTATGAACACATTCAGGCTAAGTAATTTATCAAGCACAACATTTGAAATCGGAAACTAGAAACAAATAGCACATTTTTTTTCACAGTGTATGTTGTACGGCGGTTTCTGTCAAAGAACCATTCACATACAGACATAATATGCTAAGAAGCTGCTTTGTGTCTGGACCAGAATGTTTATCATATGACATCCTCCTCATAGAATACCAGTCCGTCTCAAGACTTTGGTCCGGGATATCAAATTCTACAAACATTCTATGAGCTTGTTTGTTTAAGCCTCATTAATACTACAACTACAACACTGTGTTGGGGTCAGCCTTTTGTTCTTCCCTAAATGGCGCACAACACGGCTACATAATTGGACCCAGGAATCCCAATCACTGTGTATGACCAAACTTAGTTTGTCAAAGAGACGCCGTTGCTTTATATTATATGTGTTGTCTTTTGTTTTGTTAAATGAGGAGTGAGTTCTAGAAAGGACTATTGTATTTTACAAAATTGCTTCCCAAAACGAAGTAGCTACAGATATGTTATAATCATACTACAAATCACTTGATGCTCAATAACTTTTATCTTTTACGTATCGAAGATTTTGATTCATCACTTTGTACTGGCCAGTTATTGTCAAGATGTTAAATAAATCATAAAATAAAACTGATTGCTGAAAATAATGTTTCACTTAAATCATGAAAAGCTAACAAAAGAAATTATCAAATAATCAAAAAAAAATCAAATAAATGTAAAAAGACATTATATATCAAGGCTGCCATTATTCAGACCCTGGGGATGTCAATAACAATAATCTGGTCATCATTCGCACCCCCCTAACCCTAACCCTTCAAATGAACTGAATGTATCGCCAACTTTCAGCGACGAGCCTGCGCCTGCCATCTTGAAAATCAAAGGAGAGGCTCCAAGAGGAGAAAGCGGGGGGGGGTCCGAATAATCACTTTCATATATCAAACAACTCCCTTTATTTCAAAAGGTATATTTATAAAAGCTACCCCCTCAATAAGGATGAAAGTAAAAGGAAGAAAAAAAAACTGAATCGGTGAGAAATCACAACTATGCATTGCTCAAACATTCATAGTGGTTTTGTTACAAATGAGCATTGTATGATAAAAACATAAAAATTCACACCTGCAATGTTTTCTTTCAAATAAACAATATAAACGACTATAAGATTCTCCTCACTTCCGTATCTTATCATCCATAATGACATTTAGCAGGTAGAGATTTTTAAAAAAAAAGTCTGATTGGAAACAAATTAGTCTTTTAATTTTTTTTAAAACTATATAATTGAAATTCTAATAATAGATATATTTCCAAATTTGTCTCTCTGGTGTCTCAAATTATGGTTACGGTAACAGCAAATGACAAAAAGATAAAACAGAAATTTTAGTTTAAAAAAAACCAAAAACACTATAGGTACCAATTTTTGGGAAAACAAATCAATTTTGACATCAGAACTAAAAGTCTTGATTTTATATGTCAAGAAATCCCAAATAACCTTCATGGCGCAGCCTCTCCGTCCCCAGGTTCAATAATCTTAATTGTCAACAAACTTCATGAATGTATCTTATCAACAACACATCTCAAAGTATAAAATGTTTGATAAAACCAAAAGAGATATCAACAACCAGATGTATGTTACGTCAATATGCCTTGGATGACACAATTTCATTGATTAGCCTAATCTCTAACTTAATAGACAAGTAGTTAGTGCGTTAAGAACACTAGAAGGATTGCTATAGAAGCTTAAATCAAACAAAGTATAGAATGCAGTCAGTGTGGGCCAGCACCTGCCTTTTCCTTTCCAGCTTCATATTATTGCAATGGCAAAAAATGCATTTGACTTGACTGATATAATATGTAACAATATTATTGTTGTAAAGATTTCACATTTTGTAATCCACATTTCCTCCAGGGGGGGACAACCTTTGACAAGTTCAATAGGGAAATAAATTTTCATGTTATGTTTGTTGATAAAATATGTAAATTTGGCAAGTCTGTCAAGTCCATATAAAATATGCATCCTGTGCACACAATACAAAATCATAAACAATATAGATGACAATAAAAAAAAAAACAAAAAAAAACATTCTCATCAAAATCTGAAATGTACACAGCTTTTTACAAAAGTAAAATTGACCAAACTTCCCCTCTCCAAACAAAAATGAATATTTGACTGCTGGTCGATATCACTATGACAAGAGTTTGTGTTTTCCTCTATGTATCTCCACCCACATAAACAAGACATCTACATACACCACATAGCATCTCTATGTATCTCCACTCACATAAACAAGACATCTACATACACCACATAACATCTCTATGTATCTCCACTCACATAAACAAGACATCTACATACACCACATAACATCTCTATGTATCTCCACCCACATAAACAAGACATCTACATACACCACATAACATCTCTATGTATCTCCACTCACATAAACAAGACATCTACATACACCACGTAACATCTTGCATCCAGCTGTGTACATAGCAATAAACAAAAATCATTCTTGTAAGTTTAATACAAGCCAAACAAGTCTATTAACATTTAATGTAAGACTCATAGAAAAGAGAACAGTATCACAACTTCAATATTTTACTTGTGTTTTGTTTTCAAATTTTGTGCAGCTATCTTCGAAACCATATATACCATTATGTCCAACATGTGGTGAATAAAATAAATTGTCCACTTCTTTGAAATTACCATGATGTGATGTTATGACAAGAATATAGAAAGAAACAACATGAAATTAAACACTAAGATCTCTGTTTCTTCGTTTCGACGTGCACTCCTTTGTAGTCTAGCTATAACATTACCAGGTAACTTTTTTTTTATCTGTAGAAGGCATAGCCATTGGTAGCCTATCAGCAATTTCATTTCCAATATTTGCAGTAATAATATTAATATCATGTATAAACAATGTACTCAAAGAAATAAGTCCCAGCCAACAAATTTCATAAAAACGATCCATATTATGTATGTAACCTATGAGTCAGTTTGATTACCAAAATTTCAATGTTAAAACAAAAGATAATACCAAACCAATTGAGTAACAAAATACAAAGTTTCAAGATAAAATGTGTGACTAGCTGTCATGTACATAATAACACATACATATTCCAATGAAAGTATTTTGTAAAATTTGGTGGACAAGTCTACCAAATGTGACACGATTCTTCCTTTTGGGTATTATGTCGCAAATCCCGAATGTGGGAAATTGCGCCTGAGTCGTCAAAAATATAGATTTTCTGATTTTTGTTGGGTTAGAAACTACAATATCTTATCCATCTATAACATGAGTGGTTTATGTGAAAACAATATAGAAATGTGTGAAATTTGATTTTTATGACAAGACAGATAGGCCACACCTTTCTTTTGGTTTGATTGGATTTTGATCTCAACGTTGATGAAAGTGTTGGAAAGAGGGGGTACCGGTAAAAAGGGTTTAAAGATGTAGCTTGGAAAGAAACGCCTTTATAATGGAAGTTTAGTGGATGGCCCAATAGTAAAACATGCTCTCTACTTTAAAGGTTCTTTCTTTCTTATCCAATTCCCTGTTACCATTACAGTGTGAGGCCAGCACTACGAGGCTGGATTTCTTTGGATCAAGATATTAAGCCAAGCAGGTGATCAACATACTGTGACCTTTGTGGTAGGAATTAATTTTGCCCGAACAGTGGCCTTACAGCCTACTCTTATCGATTCTTCACTGCCAAGGATTCTTTAACGTGCACAACGTACACACAGACTTGTCGCTCTTCACCTTGAAAACATGATTTTCTAAAAATTATGCTTGTCAACTCGTCCTGCTTTCATCGATCATAACTCGCTTTTTAAATAACGCAGGTAAATGTTTTTGGTATCATCTTAATAGCTTTTTTAAAAGCTTCAATGTGATATACACGACTTAAAATGTCAAAATCCGACATAATACCCAAAAGGCATAAACGGGTCACAAATATCATTAAACGATGCAGATATTTACCATGTAAGCTACTAAAAGAAAAAATATATCCTCTAACATTGTTCTCCATTGAAACAGAAGGCAATATCAATGATTACATTGATAAAAGTTTCTCTGATCAAATCTTTAACATTTTGATTTTCATTAGACGTAGCAGACCCATTAGTTTTATGAATGCTTTGATAATTGAAAAAGTTTACACCATCCAATGTCTCTTTTATTTAACTATTCCATTCTTCATTTTAAAAAGGATCATATTTTACACCAAAAATTATTGTTTACCATTTCACCTTATCACACTAGAGATTTTCTTTACATAATTATCCTAAAAAAATATCAAAGTATTACACAACGAGTGCCATTCTCTTTAGACTTAAATGCTTCTCCATTTTATCAAAACAAAGAGCTACATGATTCTTTTCCCAACTAAAGACAAAAAGTTATAACTATCAAGTTAAACATTTTGATCACTATTACGCTGCCCTTAACACACAACTTGAAATAACATGACACATATTGCCATGATGATAACCAACAAATATGCATGTCTACAATCTGTCAACAATACACATCATACAAAATGAATGTGTTTCAATCAAAACAATAAACTCTTTCAAATAGACACAAAATATTACAAGATAATAACTCATCCATTCACTACTAAAGAATAGACGGAATTACTTGGTAGGTTTATTTCCCACAGTAAGTCTTTACATTTTGTTATCTTTTTTCTTTCTGTTGTCATTGTAGTAGCTCCCTGGGATATAACTATTATGACTGCAAAACTTTAGAACTTATGACTCCTAAACAACTAAAAACAATTTACTTTTAACATCAACACTTGCCCTCATTTAACAGATGAACAAGTAAAAATACCATAGAAAAAGGAAGAGGAATGGAAATCACAATTTCATTTCACAAAAATGAATGAATGTCAATAACAATAAAAATGAAATGGAAATGGTGAACTGAAGGAAATATACCGGGGGAGGATATCTATCACTAACACACATACTCAATATATAGAACATAGTAGTAGAATAATAGAATAAATATCATGCATGTTTTCAGTTACCACCATTTTCTTTTCTTTTTCTAAGTGCTTTTCATGTTTGTCTTTGTCTACTGCATGCTTTTTAATACATCTAAAATAAAGCATGCAAGAATAATCTATACAATATACAAGATTATTACCCGTCAAAATAACAAATGATTACAAATTGGGAATATATTTATTGATTCTGTGAATAACCAGGTAACAGTACATAGTCAAATGGAACAAAATATGCTTTGCTTCCTCATGGTTTACAGAGAATTTCACAACTTTACACTTATTCTTATGGTAGGCATCAGACCAAAAACCAAATCACAAGGCATCGCTTGGCAATGAGCAATGTGAAGCAGAGAACGTAAAACAAGCACTCACATCACAAGTTGTCTAATTTTAAAAATTGTCAGCCCAGCACTGCTTTAATTCTATTTCCAGTTTCACATGTTTTGAGAAAACAGCGTCAATTTCAACCAAAGTATTCTCAAATGTAGAGGTTATCAGATTATCTTGAAATACTCTTGACCGAGTGCTTACATTTTAAAGTGCTTCACTGACATGATAGATTAATAATTGTTTTTTCACTTAGCACATTCACCTCTTTTTCAGCTAAAATTGGAGGTGGAATATAGCAGTACTGGGATGATGAAATGTCCAGCAAGGTATATGCAGAGTAACGATCAATGACTTCAGTATGGATACATTCTTTAAACCACAAACATGTCTTTATTGCTTGCTCATAGTAAAGATTACCCAATTGCGGCTCATTGTTGTTTACAGTTCCCACTCTTGTCCTTCTTGCCCTCAGCAGTTTGCGTCCCTGGAGTCTTTTGCTTAGAGGACTTCTTTGATCTGGTGTCTCCCCGTCTTTGTCCTTGAACTGGTTGCCATGATGGGTCACCACTTGCGCCACCCATAGAATTCACAGATGAAGAATCTATAATATGTTTGAAATGAAGAAAAGAACATTACAATATTTGATTGTGGCAAGTTAGTTCAACATCTCATGCCACATATGATTCCATCCATCATCTCATGACTCTTTGAGGAACATATGGCGTCAACAAATCATCTCCATTCTACCCTATCCTGGGATCAGCCTTTTGAACCCATTCCACAACTTCCTGCTTTTCTCTCTCTTCTTCCACTATCCCTCTCCATGTTCCCAACAGTCTTCCCTTCTTTCTTTAACCTAACGGTGTCCATGTCATAGACATGGTTGGCTGTCTTGCTCTATTCATTCTAAGGACATGGCCCATCCATCTCCACGTCAGTACTGCAACCAAGTATGATTAACGACAAATAATAGATTTAAGCAGAATGCTTTTTTGGTAAATATACAAACATGGAACAATTCTCAAACCAATAATTCAATTTTTTAAAACAAATTCAATATTTTAAGATGAAAAGTAAAAACAACATCCGGACACTGAAATGAAAGCACCTACCTTGATAGCCATGGATTGGAGCCTTAGTTTTCCGCAGACTTCCACGGAGACCCGGATCCCATTCCACCTCTCCATCTTAACAAGAAACAAATTATGGAATCAATAATTATCAAAACAAATACATATAGATATGAAACAAATGCATCAATCTCATACACATATTCATTGCTAATAAATAGTATCTTCACTTGTTATTTAAATAAAAATATGAAATTAATTTCATAAGTAATTTTGAATTCATATTGTATC
The DNA here is from genome assembly GCA_030265355.1 of Tritonia tetraquetra. Taxonomy (NCBI): domain Eukaryota; kingdom Metazoa; phylum Mollusca; class Gastropoda; order Nudibranchia; family Tritoniidae; genus Tritonia; species Tritonia tetraquetra. The sequence continues at coordinate 7,601 of JARBEQ010204509.1, forward strand.
ATCTTTTCTGTGCAAGAATAAATACTACATTAATTTATTAGTGAAACCCATTTAAGGGAGATAACTTGAGTTAGACCCACAACTTAAGAAAAAAAACAAAAATCCAACCCCAATTAATACTGATAGATCAATTCAAAACTTGTTGATAACAATGCTATAAAAGTTTTGGTGTTTTTCAAGCCTTTTCCATATCAGCACAGACCAGACGTAGAAAACAGAATCCCTCAAAAGGATAATTAAGTGTAAACCAACAGGACATAATCTGTGAGGTAAAAGTGGGCATTAAGTATTTCTGATACTGCAAACAGGAAAGACAAATTACTTTCACCAAACAGTTGACAAGGAATGATGAGGATCGAGGAAAGAAGAAAGTGCAGAAAGGATGTGTAATAATCAACTCTTATTTGGAAACTATAGCAAGAACAATGAAATGAAGGCTACTGGAAGTTGTAGACTAAAAAGGAAAATGAAAATGTAAAAACTTCCAAATGGGACAAAACAGTGATGTAGAATGTTTTAGGTGTTACCCCTCCTCCGCTAACACAGAAAATGCAGTTAACAAGCAGAGGCCAATGTTGTCTTATCACTGAGAACAAGGGAAACAACTCTTTCCAAACTGTTTTACCTGCTTGTGGTAATGACCGAGAAAAGGGAATAATCCTCTTGACCTGCGTTTCATCTGGTGGGAATATGGCAGCTTCCGGATACCGTTTCTGGTAAGTTGGGTCAATGGCAGTGGCAATATTGAACCCAGTTGACCCATTGACATGTGGGGACCCCTGATGGTGTGACCTGGCAAGGATATAATATTCCTTAACATGAATGAAAATTGCGGCAAAATCTGCTGTTTTCTTACAGTTATGCTGAGGAGTTATCTACCAAGCCAAGACTTGGACAACATTTTGAAATGTGACACTCAAGTTTCGGGCCCAGTGAGCTGATCACCTGCTTGCCTCATCTACCCGATTCAGAGTTTTTCCACCACTGTGTTCAGCAATGCTGGACATGGATCTGGGCACAAAACTGCTTGGCGGTAATAAGCGTTATGGATAACAAAACAAAACAATGAATTTCTTAAACAACAATGTCATATGACACTAAAATAAATGTGTTAAAATATATCAACAGATTTCAGCACTTTTTAAAAGGCAATTGGTACTCCCTTGTCACATCAAAAAATTTGTCACCCAAGCAATCACTATTAACAATGAGACATCATTTTACATGAAAAGGAATAACACGAATACATTCAATATTTTTGACAAGGACAGATGGAAAAAATGAAAGGAGACAAAATTTCCAAGACAACCTACAAAAATTAGTTAAAATTCATGAAAAAGTTCCCCTGGTCCTTTGACAAAAAATTAATGATACATGACAAATAGATGCACCCAACTGGCAGATTCTCTTAGTTCTTACGTAACTGAGGGATGACCACAGGGGCTACCTTCATTTGTTTATTGGCCTTGCTTATGATTAATTCTGCTCAGTGTAATGCTCATGGTGTCAATAAAGAGTTATGGACACGTCACACAGTGGGCTGATCACATACTTGTCTGAAATCTTTGATCAACAGCATTTCTTACCCTGTTTTCAGCCATGCTTGGTGGTCGGGGTGCCTGCATTTATGCCCGGTATCTTGTGTGCCTTTCATGACTGAAAGTGGGGTTGGCCCCAACACTGCTCTGCGTTATTTATGGGGTTTGATCAAACAGACAAATAGACGCACAGTGGGCTGATCACCTGCTTGCCTTATCTATCTGATCCAGATTTCTTCCGTGTTCAGGGGTATAATGCGGTTTGGATAACAAAATAAAACAACAAATGGACTGGATCCTACTAAGTTTTATACATCAGACCTGTAAATGACCATTGTCAAAATTGTCTATTCAATCACTCCTGCCCCTTTTCAGGACAAACCCCACTCTGTCAGTGACACGCTGACAGCAATGTGAAATTGAAATGGGGTAGGTCCTGGAGTTTGGCTAATTGATTCAATTATTACAGTTCCTTCATTTTTTGCATTGGTAATGTGGAATTTCTTTTATGTTTTAATTCATTTTTTTTGCTTTATTTCTATTGTCTTATTCTACCTCATGGATTTGTATGTAGCAGTTATCAACATGATTTGATCTAAGACAATTATAATTTTTGGTGTTGTATCGTCATTTTTTCCCTACTATTTAAAGCAAGAGTTACGACAAATATGTCATAAGATAAATCAGTTTAATGTTGGTTGTTTGGTAGTTTGAAACAAGATTTTTAAACATTTAAAAAAAAAATCTCATCAAAGCGCTGATGTCAAGTGAGTCACGATTTGATCCCATATTCCAATAGAAAGTACAAAATAAACTTCATTAATAAGTCTTTATACCTTTTTTCTTTGCATTTTCCAGATAGTATGGATGATAATGAAGTTTGATACATAATGCTTGCAGACATCTTTAATGATTTCAAAGTTATGAGTTTTTATTCTTCAGCAAGACTGAATTTTGGCACAAAGACGTAATGCTAAAATTGACCAAATTTGTGGCCCAAAAATTTTGAACCAATAAAGATATTTACAAATTTAAAAAGTATGATGACCATGAATGTTCATTAGAGGCTATTTCCTAGATTTTCATTAAAGTGTCTACGTAATGATCATAAAAATCATCTGACTGCCCTGCTGAGTAAAGAATATAGGCACGACTGTATAGAAAAAGACAATACAATCTTGGTTGGCTTTATAGAAGTTAATGTAAACTCAACAAAACATTATGTTCTTTAGGATGAATAATACAATCTAAATTTTACAAATACACACCCAAAATCTTCTTCCTCGTCGCTGTAGCTGGTTGCATGTTGCCACTGTTGTTGTTGCTGCTGCTGCCGAGGTTGCTGTTGGTGTTGTGCGGGTCGATTTCCAATTCTCATACCTGTACCAAATTCATCCTGTGCATCTAACCATTGTCTTACATCAGGCAAATCATCCTCAAATCTATCATCAGGGTATTGTTGCTGATACCTATAATCTTCTTGAGACAGATGAGGAGGAACTGGGTCCACGGAAGATGCCATGCCCAAGCTCTGTGATGAAACGAGTTTTGTGTGTTGGCCTCGCCCACGCCCCGATGACCGAATGACATCAACGTTAGTACCGGTACCCTCTCTGGAAGAATAGCCCATACGAGGGGAGGACATTGAGCGTTGTTGGGCAGCAAAAATCCCATTATGATCTCCAGCTGCGATACGTCTCGCTGATTCTAACGTGGACATGCCTTGGGCTACATTGTGGGAAGAGAGAGGCATAGGTGGTCTGTTGGCAAGATGGTGAGGGGGAGGTGGTTGTTGTTGTTGTTGTTGTTGTTGTTGTTGTTGTTGTTGTTGTTGTGGGGAGTTTCTATGTACAGAAGTGGAATGAGGAAGGGAGGAAGGGGGAGTGATCTGTGAGGATGGGGACGAGGAAAAAGGCGCTTGGTGTTGAAGCCGGACATTCTGCTCTTGCTGTTCTTGTCTGTTTTTACCGGATGCTGGGCGAGGGGGTGGTTGAGATCTGGGAGGGGAGGGAGGAGAATCAAAGGCTTGGGTGTAGCTGTTACGACGATAGCGAGTTGCTCCAGCAATTGGAATTGTGGGTGATATGCTGTGAGGTGAGTGTTGTTGCGAGGACATCGTGGTGTTTGATGTTGGTTGCTCCATGGTCAATGAATTGGCAGATGCTCCCAAAGGAAGTGATTCTAATGCCTTTAATTTCTGAAAACATAAAATATATAGCAAAAATAAAATATCACCATAAGTTATGCCTTATATGGCAAAATCTCCTCAGTTTTCTTATAGCTGAGGGGTTTACCATCAAGGCAACTGTAAACATTGTTGTTATGGCCAAAACTTGTGCAACATCTAAACTGTGACGCTCATTGTGCAATTCAACGTTTGGACACAGTGGGCTGATCACCTGCTTGCCTTATTTACCTGATCCAAAGTTTTTCCAGCTCTGTGTTCAGCAATGTTGGACATGGAGCTGGGCTCAACACTTAGCAGAAACGTATGCTACGGATAACAAAACATAAATTGTTAACTAACTATAACAAATATAGGTCTTCTCTGTACGTAAAGTGATATTGTGAGTGTCAAGAATGTTAAAACAATGCTGTTAGCTAACTACTAAACGAAAACTATGTGACAATTCAAAGAATCGTAAGATATAATTACCTGGGCTTCTTTTTTCTGCTGGTGTTTTTGTTTGGCTTTTTTCAAACGAATTTTCTCTTGCTCCTGGATCACTTTGGCTAACTCTTCATCTCGTTGTTCTATTTTCTTTAGCTTACTCCTGTCCACCTCAGCTTTGGAACGCTGGAAGACAATTTCAAGCAAATGCAAAAATAAATTATGTTTGAATTCATGTTAAACCCTAACTTCCTGTATCCCCTGGAGCCACCTGATGTCATTTTATCCCGTAGCACCTGAAAGATGATGTGCATATATGTGGTTGAATTTGATATCATCTGAAAGGTAAATCATTCTTCTTTATCTTAGTTTTTTTCTCAAGTTATTGGAGTTATCTGTGAAAGATATGACTTTTAAACTGGAAATGAGAAATTAGTACAGAGTTATTTCCCCTATACTGGAACAATAGGGAAGTTAATGATTTAAAACATAACAATTGTTTGATCAAACCCTCTTATGATACTTCTTTTCTGTTGTTACCTCTTCTGTTGTTACCTGTTCATTCCATTCCAATCCTTTTCCACTAATAGACCTAACATTCTGTATCCCAATTCTCATAGTCCTTTCTCTTGCCAGGGTTGTATTCTAGTGTCGGGCGGTCCCATCTAATTTTAGGACCGAGCCGCGGCTCGGTAACATTTTCTTTGGCTCGCTGGGCCCGGGCCCGGT
>JARBEQ010204620.1:0-12474 GCA_030265355.1 Tritonia tetraquetra
GTAGTAGTAGTAGTAGTAGTTGTAGTAGTAGTAGTAGTAGTAGTAGTAGTAGTAGTAGTAGTAGTAGTAGTAGTAGTGCCAATGGTTAAAACTTAATTCTGCCAAACATTGTTAATACTCGTTTGCGTTGTAAATGACATACACCTAATCATCAGCAATGTTATACAGTATAGAACATTTTAAATCTAAACTTAAACATCTCATATTTCTTGACACATATTTTTCCTAAGTCGTGTGTTTAGAATATTATTGGTTTGTTTTGTTAAATAGATTTTTGTTTTGTTTGTTTGTGTGTGTGTGTGTGTGTGTGTGTGTGTGTGTGTGTGTGTGTGTGTAATACGGGTTGACCCAAATACGTCCGGGGTATTGACAGGTTGACAGCACAGCTATGTGTCTACTGTGTTTGGATTTTAATATTGCACCTGGTGCATGTACCTACATAATTAAATTCGTGACTATTTCCATATCGTTCAAAAAAGGCGTTTGTCCATATAGACTCATTGAGGCTGGTGTGTTATTCGATTTCTGAATCGTGGAGCAGACAATTTGTCATTAGGATGCTGGTGCGTCTTAGTTTGGGACATGTTTTGTTTTGTTTTGTTATCCGAACCTCATTATACCCCTAAGGAGTGTTGCGGCCAGCTCCATGTTCGGCATTGCTGAACACAGTGCTGGGAGAACTCTGGATCAGGTAGATAAGACAAGCAGGTGGTCAGCCCAACGTGCCCGAACCTTGCACGGCACAATGAGCGTCACATTTTTAGGTGTTGCCCAAGTTTTGGCCATAACAATATTTAATGTTGTCTTGGTGGTAAATCCCTCAGCTATAAGAAAACTGAGCAGATTTTGACACATAAGGCGTATTATCCTCATCATACTTATAATTATCATTATTATTATTGTTATTCGCAACACTGCTTAGCGGTATTGTGCGTTATTGATAACAAAACAAACAAAACAACATTATTGTTATCATTATTATCCCGGACGCGGAGAATCGGGTTCGAGCAAGTTCTTTAGAACCGCATTCGATAAGATAAGATAAGATAAGATACAACTATATTTGTTCTTTCTTTAAATTAAAAACACCGATGACTATACAGAAATAATTACGTAACATTGTGACGTATTATTGTTCTAGAATTTAACATTTCAACCCTGCAAGGAAGTTACAACAATTTCAAACAAGGTTGGAAAACGTTAAAAGTGCCAGAAAAACACAGGAAAATAACCATGGAAGAAGAAAAGTGAAATTTCGACTGTAGGAATCGAACCCACACCGCGGCGTACGACAACACCGCCTAGCCAGAGACAGAGGCCACGCTCTAACCAACTGAGCTAATTAGGTAAAAGAAGATCGACGATAGCGACCACGACTGCATTTGAATGAGATAGATTTGCCAGAATTTGTCAGAAGAAAACAATTTGGTTACATAAAGGATGTGAACTATCTTCCATTATATTGGCAATCTAAAATATTATAACAATCCTACGACGGAGAAATTCCCTTGATATGATCTTTATGTGTTGAAAAGGGCGTAAAACTTATTATCCATATTATCATTTTAGGCATTGTATTTGTTGTTATCATCATCATTACCACCATCATCATTATCATCATTACCATCATCACCATCATTATCATCATCATCATTACTATCATCATCATTACCATCATCATCATTATCATCATTACCATCATCACCATCATTATCATCATCATCATTATTATCATCATCATTACCACCATCATCATTATCATCATTACCATCATCACCATCATTATCATCATCATCATTATTATCATCATCATTACCATCATCACCATCATCATCATTATTATCATAATCATTACCACCATCATCATCATTATCACCATCATCATCATCATTATCATTATCATCGTCATCATCATCATCATCATCATTATCATCATCATTATCATAGCACAACACAGCACAGACAAGTCGTTAGCTACGGCTGTTGAGAAATAGCAATGAGGTCATGGTTGTGAAACAATTTATTTCTCAATCTTTGATTGATAGAATTATGTTATCAAACACAATAACTAGATTATATATAGATTATATATTGGTAGACTTGTCACCATAGGCACTGTTTGTTTATTTGTGTTTCAATAACTCGGCTCCTTGTCTACGAGCTAGGGTAACCTGAGAGCATTCTTTAACTTAGCTTTGTACTAGACCTTATCAAGATATACGTATCTTTTGATACGAATATTTTTTGGCATTCTAGTGTATGTGTTTGTTCTTTGTTTTTTGTTTGCATGTTTGTTGTTGTTTATGTCCAGCTGAGGAAAGGTTATGTCCGAAACGTTCTATGTCCTTGTATTGTTTTTATTGTAAGTTTTATATTATTTCTAGTGTTTCCTCCAAGGGTCGACAGGTTCAACGGGGGAGATAACTCTCTATTTTTTTCCTCTCTACGCCCACTTCCTGGAAGAACAAAACAATTATCTTGAGTTAAAAATTAAATAACCTTCTTGATATTTCTTCCTGCTGACGGACTTTTAACTATTTGTGCAGTTCAAAGGGATATCAGATTCTCATTTCACACTGCAGACGTCGTCTTTTTGGATTAGATATGTGTGGACACAAGAGAACCAAAATGGATGATGAGTTTACGGTGAATGATGAATTGTTGCAAAAGTAACGAACATTTTCAATGAGTCTTATAAAACCTCTATCAAGTACTTGCCACAGGTTAGTGTCAGTCTGCTTGTATTTTGTTAAATCAAATAAAATTATTATACTGTTTATTGCAGACGGTTTTGAATAAACTTTCCACTTGGCTTGATTGTTTGTTGTCTGTTACTGTTACTGTTACCCATGATAACAAGACCAAACATTGAACAAGATGTTTCTATAGTCCTAGAAAGTAGAGACCTCTAAGGCCTAGGCCCCTCCTATATTTTTTTTTTTTATCCATCTAGATACGAGTCTACAGTGAGTGGTTAGGATACTGGTCACCCTGCTTTGTTTTGAGTTGTTGAAAGAATTGTACTGAAAACAAATTTGCATTCACAATTATCAAAACATGCTGTCTAGACTCCACTAATACTATAGACTAAGAGTCTTCTCAATTTAGTGTTTACAATATGGTAACTTGCGCTCTTTTACTCCCAAAGATGTAAACTCTATTTCTAGCTATTGAAAGTTCTGATTCATGTCTATTTTCTAGTTCTGATGTGCTCTCCACACAGTATGGGGATATTTAGTCACCTTAGTTTAATTTGTTGATGGAAATGAGGAGTTTTCTAAGAAATTTGTTTTCCACCAGTTTTTGATGATAGCTCTCACTTCATAATACGACAGTTTAGGCGAGCTTTGTAGCATTCTGCTTCCTTTTCTGGCCAGCTTGGCAGCCTTTTCATTTCCTACTCTACCACAGTGAGCTGGTATCCATTGAAGGGCTATTTTTTACTTCTGGATGGAGTGAGTGCAAGATACCATTGAGGGTCTTAGGCTCTTCATTTGAGGTGTACCTGAGAGCCTGCAAAGCAGACATTGAATCAGTAAGGAAGATGATTTTTTAGGGACAGATTCTAGGGTGTCTAGAAAGGTAGCTGTGTTTTAGAGCGCTGTTACTTCAGCTTGGAAATTTAAACAGATATGGCCCCTTGAAATGGAAATAATTTTTGGTGGACTTTTCAGGAATTGTATGATCACTCCACTACCTCCATTTTTGGTAGCTCCTTCGGCTGAACCATCGGTGTATGTGTGAGTCCAGTATTTTGCAGGAAATCTCTGGTGTATTTCTTCATGTTAGTGATTTGTGGTCAATTTCATGTTGGTGATTTTTATTCTGTATTCAGGGATGGAAGTCCTTTTTATATTCCAAATGTGTTGGATTCCATTTTATGGGATGTAAGGGTTCACATAAGTTTGGATCTTTTAACAGGATGCCATCATTTTCTTTCTGTAACAGTCTCAATTGATGATTCTGGCTTTGGCGTTTGAGTGTATTTTTGGTGAGAGCTTGGAATTTCTGGTGTAGAGGGTGGTCAACCAGTCGTTTGTGTTTTTCACCCTGAATTAATAGTTTTTGTTGTCTCCTATTTTCTAAAGGCTCTACGTTTGTTGTTTTCTCCATTTCTTTTATGGGGGTGCTTTTTATTGCTCCTAGTATGGTTCGAAGTCGTAAGCTTTGCAATATCAAACTTTAATTAATTGGTTTTTGCGCCAGAATTCCAAGAAGGCGTATTATCCCAATGGTTACAGAAGTTTTCTCATGATGCCTAGTCTTTATCAATGTGTGGTTTCCAAGTCAAGCGAGAATCTATTTTGACCCCAAGGAATGTAGGTGTCTGTTTTTGTCAGCTGCCACAATTTGTGTGTCTTTCTCCATATTGAGAGATTTTGTGTTCTTATAATGCAAACTGTTGCGAGTTTGTTCTAATATTTCTATGGTAAATGCGGCTTTGATTTTGTTGTGCGTTATGACATTTTCATTTGAAGGGTTTTTTATCCATAATATTTCTGGCACTGGTGAGATTGTCATGTAAATTTTATGTAGTTTTGGGTTCCAGACTGGTTTATAGTCTCTGTTTTCAAGACAGCTTGCATGAATATTTCAACCAAATAAGGAAGTGGGTGGTCCTTACAATCTATTTCCCTACATTCTGTGTCTACAGTCTCCTCAAAAAGTTTCCATTTGCCTTTTTCTTGTTTTAACTAACTTTTTCAGTGGGAGTAATTGTTGTTGTATTTGGATTAGCGAGGGTTTATGGTCACTTCCTCCTAATTGGTCAGCTATTATGCAGTTCAAATGACCTAAGGAAAGCATTCCAGATCACAACATCTGCTGAAATTAAACTGTAAACAACCGTTGAGCGCAAAGAAGAAGTCACCTCAGGTTGTTGCCAATTTGTTAAAACATTCCTTGTCAGTATTTTCTACTCTAGAATGAAGACATCAGTATAAAGATGATCCGAATCAAGTCTTTCTTTTACCTAGAAAAGAATTTGAAGTTGAATTTTACTTTGTATGTTTGTTTTCTTTGTTGGAAATAAATAAACCTTTGACCCCAACAGTGTAACATTGACGGTTCCACGCCACTGAGATAGGGCTGGACAGAGTAAATGATCACAATAGGGTTTGAAGAATTTAACACCCTGGACTCTTTGTTCAACTACAAATAATGTATTTTGAATGATTCAATGGTGGCAATCCTTTGTAAAGGGATAGCCCTAAGCAAGCTTCACATGGAATGGTATCATCCATCCAAAGGAACTATCTAAGTTCTTCTTTCTTTCGTATCTAATTCCCTTTTACCATTACTACAATGTAGGGCCAGCACTATGAGGCTTGATTTCTCTGGATCAAGATATTAAGCCAAGCAGGTGATCAACCCACTGTGAAACTATCTAAGTGATAATTGAAAATGGCAATATCTGAAATCTGCAATATACCTATCTGTTCTCACTATCTTACCTTTTGCCCAGTGACTCTTGAGAAAAACGTATCTGAGATTTCTCAATGCTCATAAAATTTCAAACATGTTATTATGATTTCAATATTTTCATATTTTCCTTCCACAGAATGTCTAGTGATAAAGGTAGCCGGCCTACGACCCCTGCCTTGCCTCCCCCTCCCGGTGCTGTGCCTCGTCGACATCCTCAACACAGAAACCGTAGTCAGGAGAGTTCGCCATCACCGGTGACAGTGCCCCACATCGATCCAGGCAACCCGTGGAGCACAGACTTGGATTCAAATTCCAACAAGTATGACAGTAGTAATGACAATCCTAGAAAACCGGGATTGACCAAGACCCATTCTATGTGCGATAGTGGGTCGTTGCTTATCGGGACTTCTCGGGAGGCTAAAAATAGAATGTCTTTACCCACTGAAAAAAAATCTTCCCACCTTCAGTCAGACTTTCATCCAGATTTACAAGGTTTGGACTTTAGCAATCTATTGCCATCATCTACATCTGTGACAAATATGTCATCGAATACAACCACCTCCATATATCCAGATATTCGCGGGTGTTTCAACGATGTCAATCCCGCTCCCAGTCCAGCTTTACCAAATACACTGTATAGATATGCTCCTCAAAACTTTAATCATGTAAACAACTTGAATCCACTTGCGGAAAAAAGTGTACCAAACGCTGTCGTAAACACCAACCCAATCTCTCCTCAGTCATTCAACCAGCCTATTGGATGGAACACAGCATATCTTACAAACAATGATCCTGCCTTTTCATCCATTCGACCTGGTCTTTCACCATCTAATTCCTACGGCCAATTACCACAAGACGCTTTCCGAGGTCCAACTAATCCTTTCAACCAGAATATATTACCGCAAAACGGCCACTCACAACCACCCAGATTTCAAAGCTCACCTTTGCCTGACATCGCGGGCCATGTGACAAGTATGAGTACATTTGATATAAATCCGTGTAATGACTTTAACAGTGCCAGAAACTCACCAATGAATTTGCCCCCTTCAATACCGTTTGTGCCAAATATCATTATTCCGCGTCCTGCAAGCAGTGGTGATGTCACATTGTTACCAAAAGATACTTCTGTATCGCCTATTGACAATGACATGACTTCTAACGATCACCTGATGGCCATGGCAGGATTTGATGATATGCCGGGGTCAAGGACAACTTCTGATGATGTCCCAAAAGATCAAGATGGAGATCTTATTAAACTTGGCTTAGAACACGAATATCTTTCCTTGGACTATTTTGATCCTCTTTACCATCGGGCCCGACGGGAATCTGTCTGTCATGGGGAAGATTCTTCACAATTCTCTTTCGGCGATGCTTTTCCCAATGCTGGTAATGAACAAGTCGACCGCACTGGACAAGTGGCGGAGAAACGAACGCTTGTAGAGGAAGAGCATATATGGCAACCAGTCGCTGACACATCAGCCAAACGGCCAACCGCTATTGGCTTTGAAGCATTTAATTTTGACACTTATGGGATTGACAAATTTGGCACTTCGGAGGAAGAGTTTTTGCGAGAGTCTACACCACTGTCCGCTACCATGCCGTCTGCTGCCTATGATCACACGCGTACGGAGGTCAAAGAATCTAAACCACCCAGACCTCCTCCTCCTCCTTGGATTCCACCAAAGGTAAAAAATTAATTTTTTGAGGTTTACGTTTGCTTTGTTTTGTTTTTGTTCTGTGTTACGATGATATAACTTTTGGATGACATGGTTTTTGTTTTCGGGGTACAGTGGGCTGATCACCTGCTTGCCTAATTTACCTGATCCAAAGTTCTTCTAGCACTGCGCTCAGCGATGCTGAACATGGAGCTGGCCGCAACACTCCTTAGGGGTATAATGCGGTTTGGATAACAAAACAATACTTTTTATTTTTTTGTTCGTAAGGGCGCTGGTGCCCCAAAGTGGAGAAGTCGATCACAGTATCTGTAGCATTGCAAGGATACTATTTGTTACAATTTGTCACCTTTTGGTTTGGAAACAGGTTGTTGTTTTTTTAAGGAAGTAGAAGTTATTGATTATACGTCCCTTTCGTGGCACCTTCTGTGAATAGTCCATCTCTGACAGGACTTGAACCCCCATAGATTCGGCACAGAGTAGGTCCCGCCTCTGATGTTGACAAATTGATCTCTTTTACTTTCTTTAAACAAACCTGTTTCTTAACCAAAAGATGACAATGTTTAGATCAGAAATTATAAAATTTGAAGCAATTTTTGACTGCCGTGTTTAGATAGTTATCACAATGATGGTTGATCAAGGTATGGAAATGTTATTAGTGCCAGAAAAACACAGAAAAATGGCTTGATTTATCATTCTATGGTGCCTTCTCCCCTCCAAATCTTGTACACAATGATGGTTAGAATTCATATTTCATCACATTATCTGTTTTATTTTACTCGCCAGGGAAAGCAGTATGAACATTTGAGGAAGAGAACATTTATTGATCCAGAGTCTGAGTCCTTTTGCCAGATGGTTGCAGAGTGAGTAGAAAAAATGGCAGTTTTAGATATTTGATATTTGAAGCTGGAACAAAAAGTGATGTGTTGACGTGAAACCAAGTGGTTGGCATGATATTGTGCATAAAGTACTCTTGTGAATGACAGATTTGACTGATAAGCCATTCAGTATCATCAACGATCATCTACAATAAGATATTCAACTCGGCCTATTTCACTATATATTGAGTGAGGAAAATTTAAGAGTAGACTCCCTTGCACCTTGTTTGCTAGTTGTGCCATAGCGTGCTCGGGATATTACCCCTTTTATGATTTTGGTGCGAATTTATTTTAGTTCACATTTGATAAAAGGATGCATTACAACCATACCATTTTGTATCGAGTATTGAACGCACCGAAAAATAATAGAGCACCAAAACAATAAGAGAATTATGGGACCACATGATAATAAAGGGACATCACTCTCATTTCTGTAAAAGTCATTGAGTTGAATATCTTATTGTAGATGATCGTTGGTATCTTAATCTTTACTTGGTACAATTTGTCATAAATTGAATCAGACTCAAATCAACACACCAGATCACAAGTTTCATTTTGACGCAGGTATGACGTATGCCAAAGTGATAGCACAATGATGATGTGATGTTTCTTCCAGGTATCACAAAGAGTTGAACTTGTTTGTTGTGTAATAAGTCTTTGTCCGATAAGCCACTTTGTGCGTCGAGCCCTCAGAAGTAAAATATGTCTTATTTTCATATTTTCTCACCATACTCACTATTCACAGACTTTTTGCACATACCATCTGATTCCCTATTCTATTATAATGAACAATTTAGAATATAATTTGTTGTGTTTAGTCAATGACTAAGCTAAAAAATTGAGCATTTTTAATAACATGAGGTTGATAATGACATTTTTTAAAATATATAATTCTTGAGACATCAGGAGTAGGAAAAGAAATTATAAATCCTGAATAAATAAGCCTTTTTTGGCGGGGGTGCCAGTTTTCTGAAATGTATTATTTAGTATCTTTTTTTTTTCTTTATCATTTCCTGGTTTACCTTTTGGTGTCAGGATTATCTGTAACAAATAAACTTCCTCCACTCCTCTCTATTGCGACTTTTTTCCTTGCATCAACTAAAGAAATTTCTCTTTTCTTTCCTATCAGAATTGGCCTTTGTACACATTTTCTCTAGGTCTACCTCACGGTTTAGCTCCAGTTGGTTTGCACTCAAATATCAAATATATTATTTAGTATCTTTCTTTCTTTACCAATAACCTTTAGTACCTTTCAGTGTAAAGTTTATGCATGATACACAAACTTTCGCCATTGATCCCTATTCAGTGGCATCTTCTTTGCCTCTACAAGCCTAGATCCTCTCTTTTTTATTATTTCTGAAACTGCATCCTGCCACATTTTCTTTGGTCTACCTCTAGGTAGTTTTTCTTACTGTTTACATTCTAGTATTTGTTTATTATGCGACAGTCAAAATTGTATTTTTTGTCATTTGAATCTGTCCACAACAGCCTGAAGAGTCAGTACCCATCCACGGATCAGAGAAGTAACCAAGGTTACCTGATCAACCAAATACAAGAATGCCATGCTGGCTCTATACAACTGAAACTGGTGGTGCATACTGACCTCTCGTCGGAGCCCATTGCCTTTACCTGTGATAGTAAGTCTGATTTTGTTTGTTTGTTTGGTGTTTTACTGAGGCACTTTTTAATTCTCCTCTTACTTGATCATTTTTGGGGAAGTTTGTTGCAGACTTATGATATGTGCGCGCCTGAAGCTCAGTGGTTATGCCACTCAACTTCGGAGTGCGGAGGACCGGGGTTCATGTCCCGACAGGTGCAGATTTTTTTCTCTGGACCTTTTAGCGTTTTCATGGCTCTGCCCTGGAGATTCACTTGGAATCTTCTCAAGTTCTATTGAACCGCCTTTGATATGACCTTTATGTGTAAAAAAGGGTGTTAAACTTCAAATTGTAGAACTTTTTTAAAGAATTGTAATGTAAACACTCTCATGTCATCAAATGAACTTGTAGAATCCAACACTACCATATTCCTCTGGATTGCTTCTCTATAAAACTGTTACAACATATTTATTTTTTTTTAAATTTATCTGTCGAAACTTCATGCTTTCCATTCACCAGGTAGATAGTTCTAACACTTTTTGGTATTCCAGCTTGAGAATTTTGGTTTTCTTGTCATTTATGTTTGTATTTTGGGAATTTTAAATACATTTTGGGTGGAACTTCATCCATTTGAAGTCTAATTTCACGGCCTCATGAGCCCCAAGCCCTGGCCCCATGAGCCTCAAGTAATGACACCATGAGCCTCTAGGACTGGCCCCGTGGGCCTCAAGAAATGGCCCCATGAGCCTCAAGCACTGGCTCCATGAGCCTCAAGCACTGGCCTTGTTTAGCCTCAAGCACTGGCCCCATGAGCCTCAAGAACTGGCCCCATGAGCCTCAAGTAATGACACCATGAGCCTCTAGGACTGGCCGTGTGAGCCTCAAGCATTGGCCCCATGAGCCTCAAAGACTGGCCTCATGAGCCTCAAGCCTCATAAGCACATACTATACTATTGTGTTTAAATAATGACATATTATAATCGTATTGTTTCTTCCTGTTTACCGTTGGGTGTAAGGTTTATAATCCTGTTATGTTTTCTATTTGTTCACACAGCTAATGCTCTGGTGGAGCATGTGATAAGCCATGTGTTATACACAGCCTCACCTGCCAACCCTCAACCTGACACAGACAATTTCATACTCAAAGTCTATGACAGGACAGAATATTTGTGCAAGTATGTGAAGCATGTTCATACCAAGCTCTTATTGTTTCTATCGTTATTTTCACCATCATCACCATCATCATCATCATCATCATGTGTGTTTGTGTGTATTTGTGTGTGTGTGTGTTTGTGTGTGTGTGTGTGTGTGTGTGCGTGTATGTATAAACACACAATCAATAGCCCATGCCATGGTGTTATCTCAATGTGTAAAATTGTTTTTTGTTAAATCATGCAATGTTGTGATTTTAGGCCCGTTTTTTCTCTCCTTTGATCTGATAAGACCGTGTTTATCGGCAAGTGCATTGTGGAATGATAAGATATGTTTTACAATTGGCTGTGTCATTGAAACTGTGGGTGGTGGTACAGTAATGATAATAAATGTGACCACTTTTAACAAATTCGGAGAATTCTCCTTTGAGCTAGTGATGAAAAACTATTGTATGTTCATTACTGACATGCTCTGCCTACCAGGTAGTGATGGGCACTAATCGATATCAAGTATCGATGATACATGATTTTTTTTTTTCAAGTGCTCGATAGTTAAAACTATTAATCAATACTATTCGATTGTCAATTATAAGATGACTGAAATGTGATTTTTAGAACAAATCTGAAGAAAAAAAAAGGAATAAAAAATGTAAGAAAAAGCACCCAAACTCCTTGACAACGAAGCATTTATTGTTCGCTTGATGAAGGTTTAACCTTCGGTGACCCTAAGGTCAAGGTCATGTAGGTTTTTTTTTTTTAGATACTTGAGTTCTGTAGCAGAAAAATACTGGGATTTTTTTCGGTTAGCACACACAAAAACATGCTCATCTATATATATAAAGTTGGTGGGGTCGACGGCTAAATCCAAACTCCTCTCTTAATACTGTTTGTACACTGCTGAAATTTGTACACAATGTACAAAATAGTTTAAATCAGGTTTATACGCCGTCAGAATTGTAGTAGAACGGACCGTTGATTTTATAGAAAATGCTTTGTTTCTTCGAATTTTATTTATCGACATTTATCATAGTTTTCCTTACTTCCGCCTTTTCCTTTCAGTGAGTAAAATGACGTCATTGTTCTATGAGCAAACGGTGCTATTATGATATTGATGCATTCAATAGCAAAGGCGTGTGCATTCTATTTATATTTCCCGATCATCCAGTTTGATGTTTGTTCTCTGTTTTCTTCTCTCGCCCATTTATTTGGCACATCTTTCTTTTTTCTTTTGATTGATGTGTTTGTAATTTCATTTACCACTTGAAAATCTACGAATTTATAGAAAAAAACACATCGATATAATTTTGAAATTTTTAGAAAGTGACGAATAAAAACTCACTACTTTCTAATATTATTTTTTTGAAAAGTAGGTCTAATATTTCTTTCAATCAATAATAATGACTGAACTTTGAACGCTAAAGGTGGAGTCACTCCGGGTTATTTCATCTGTGACGGACCATGTCCTTTGGTGTATTATTGTTTACATTATGATAATGATATTACATATACAAAGGGTTGACCAAATGATTTACAGTTGATTGCATCACATCACTGGTAACCTGAGTGCGTTGGGCATCCCTGCTTGTAAACAATAAGTGTGCTTAGAAAGGGGCAAATTTTCAGAGTGAAAATACGCCAAACGTGTGCTTATAACCAGATCATGTTTTAAACCGTAGACTGCTGTAATTATTTTAAAAAAATTATTATTGAGAAAATAACGGATAAAGATATTTTAGGGGAAACCCCTACC
>JARBEQ010204731.1:0-12473 GCA_030265355.1 Tritonia tetraquetra
TCAGGTGTAAATGAGTACCCGGCCGAGGGCAGCGAACGATCGTGTCAGAATGCTAGTGCTGAAGCGCCTAACAGGCAACTCGCACAGTATACTCCTCATGGGGTTGAGAAGGATACAGGAGTGTTATGGCCTGCCGGGGGTAAACTATACATTGTAAAGAGCATGATGAATTTTGTGGGCATGTGCTATATAAATACTATGCTTTACTTTTACTTTAATGGAAGAGTGCTATAACTTAATTTAATATTGAAAAGTGCAACAGATGAATGTTATCAACAACGACAAAAAGAGACCTTGTAGCCTTTCAGAATTTAGTTTATGTTGTCCATATGGAGACTTAGTGGAGAATGTTATTTCATCATACAGATTGTACAGATGACAGCACAGTACCAGCCAATTCATCCACATGGTAAGTAGGACACAAACAAACAAACAAAGCAAGTTTATGTTTATTATTATCATTTTTGTAATTATTATTATTGTTGTTGTTATTGTTATTATTATTATTATTATTATCATTGTTGTAATTATTATTATTGTTGTTATTATTATTATTATTATTATTATTATTATTATTATTATTATTATTATTATTATCATTGTTGTAATTATTATTATCATTATCATCATCATTATTATTACTGTTATTATTATATTATTATTATTATTATCATCATCATCATCATTATTATTGCTATTATTATTATTATTATTATTATTATTATTATTATTATTATTATTATTATTATTGTACTTATATTTGTGTTTCTTTGGTAGATTTGATTGCAGCCTTTGATAGTGAATGAAAATATGTGATAACTGATTAGCCTGGTTGTGTTGGTGTGAAAGAAAAGGAAGAAATACATCATTATGTGGTGATTAGATTGCCTGGTTTGAAAGGTTGTATGACTTTTCAGTTTCATTTGTTTACGTTCCCACATTGCAGGCGCCCCCGTCATGGTTTGTACACAGTTGGAGATTGGCTCAACAACCTCAAGACCGGACGCTCAGGTTGGTCAAAGGGGATCCACTCCGTTGCTTTTGCGATGACGCGCGTGTGTGTGAGCATATCACAGGGGAAATAAATTCTCATCACCATATATTTACACACAATTATGTTGTGTAATGGATTTCATTTTCACTTCCCTTTGTCCAAACATGCCCATTTTGTCATTACACTACAAAGAGCTCACAGTGGTTTGATCACCTGCTTGACCTAACATCTTGATCCAGAGAAATCCAGCCTCATAGTGCGGGCCCTACACTGTAATGGTAAAAGGGAACTGGATAAGAAAGAGAAGACTACAAAGAGCTAGCCCGCAGTGGCAAATTCTCCCAATGGTTAATAAATGGGCGAGATTATTTGCACCTTGTTTGTTGTTCGTTTGATCGGACCCCATTAATACTGCTGAGGTGTGTTGGGGCCAATCCTATGGTCAGTCATGAAAGGCACACAGATACCTGCCATAAATGCAGGCACCCGACCACCAAATGCAGACCTGGAAACGCTTTGGATCAGAGATTTTCAGACAAACATATGACCAGCCCACTGTGGCAACACGTCTTTACTGGCACCATGAGCAATATACTGAGCATTATTAATTGAAAGACAGGCCAATAAACAAATTACTGTAGCCCTTGTGGGTCCCCCCTCAGTAATTGAGAAAAAGTGGGCACCAAACACAGGAAAAATTAACTCTCACCCCCATATATTTACACACAAATTATGCTGTGTAATGGATTTCATTCTGAACATGACTATTTTATCCTTACACTACAAAGAGCAGGGGTCCCTGTGGTAAATTCTATCTCCCAATTAATTAATTATAGTTTGCTTTTTTAGTGGCAAGATCTGCTCAGTTTTCTTATGTGGCACACAGATACCTGCATATAAAAACCCAGGCACTACAGCCACCAAACAACTGAACACAGAGCCAGGAAAACTTGGATCAAAGAATTTCAGTCAATTAGGTGATTTGCCCGCTAATCAATATTAATCAAAGACAGGCCAATAAACAAATTATTGTTACCCCTCAGCTATTGATAAAAGCTGGGAGAATTTGCCACTTTGAGCGGGACATTAAACTGATAACCCACACTTTAAACTTCTCGTAGGATATGGAATTCTGGACGTGTTGAATGGTTACAACAATCTACAGCATGTCGTGTATAGCCTGATGATTGGTCGTCCTGTCTTGGTGGTGGGCGGGGCCAAGCTGGAACCGGAAGTCCTCAAGGTCATCAATGCTTTGATGGTTTTCATCCCTTCAACCAAGAAGTAAGTTTAAACACATGTTGTTTGCTCGTTTTCACTAATGTTTTCATTGATCTGATTTTTAAAAAAAAACACAATTTAGAATTCCCTACATGTATTTGATGTAATAGACTATGCTTCTGTGAAAATATCCGGAAAGATCTTGGAGTAAAAAAAGTGTTTAACACCGTAGGGACCGAACCCACAGTGGCAATCCTGACCCCCAGGACTGCGGCCGCCGCCTACATTGTAAGGAATTGACATACCCTTTACAAAACCTCTCCCACAATTCTGTTCACATTGATAAAATAGCACATAGTTGGAAATGAGAAGACCGACAAGCTGGCCAGAGAAGGAAGCAGAATGCCCCAAAGCTCCCGTAAACTACCGTATCATGAAGCCATCATTAAAAACCGGTGGAAAACAAATTTCTTAAATACAACATTTGTCCCTGATCACATTAATGAATTAAACCGTGCAGAACAAACCACTATTTTCCACCTCAGAACTGGACATTGTGGCCTAAAAGCTCACCTGAAAATGATAGGCGTAGCAGAATCATCCCTGTATAATTGCAAAGCCAGAGAACAAACTGTCAGCCACATACTCCAAGAATGTGCAGACCTCACGCCCCTCAGAATCAACTTTTTGCCGAAAGATTGTGACCTGGCGAAAAATTTATTGGGCACTGCTGATGTCCTAAGGAAAACGTTCCAGTTCACTGCATCTGCTGGAATTAGACTGCAGACAACTGTCGAACACAAAGAAGACATTTGAAATATAGCGATTGATCTGATAACGTCTCCTTCTGTTTCTCATTCCAACTCAACCTGTCATCGTACTATTTCCCAACAGGTTTTGACCATGATTCTATTGGTGTGCTTCTCTATCCAACTAACACACTTTGAAAAAATGTGATAGTATTTCAGAAAATAGAAAGAAATTGAATTTTTATATTATATTTTTGTGAATGAAGGCATCAGAATTATGTGCTGGAATGGACCTCGAAACCCTTACGTATTTCCGACCTGTCCAAGCTTCGACTGATTGGTCTCTGTCGTCCTGACCGGAAAAGCCTGGATTCTTTTATGCCCTCGGCTGTCAAAGTAAGAAGATACGATTGTTTAAGAATTGGGACAATGAATTTCCCGAATTTGGATGAATAAAAAGTATTATATTATATGTTTATACTGTAAAGCCTAGCACTGTTAGAGTATCAAAGTGGATTTAGACCAGGTAGAAGTGTACAGTATCATTTCCATACACTCAGGCAACTAAGAGAAGCAGCATATAGATATGATAAGAAAGTACCAGATCCAGGTGCTAGATGAAAATCCTCAGGCTATAGTTCAGTGTGTGTGTGTGTGTTGTTTTTGTTTTGTTTATTAAATCTTTGATTAATTTTTTTTTCTTTTCAGAAAGCCAGCACAGTGATTGATATGGAGAAGAAAACAATTTACGCTCCCCAATATCAGGTAATCCCTGTCGTCATTGACATGTTGTAAGGTTAAAGCAACAATTGTCAATAAAAAGATAAACCACTTAGCGTTTTTCACTATATTATAATGACCGCAGACAAATTAAGAGTTGTTACCCTTGGATCGTCTTGGGGTTTTTTTTCACTCAAAGGTTAAGGCTGGTGGCACACAGAGAAAGAAAGAAAGGAGGGGCAAAAAGATGGCACGAAAAAATGAGCATATTTGATGTGAAGAAACCGTAACACAGAGAATTTGGACAAATGGCGAAATTCCTTCGGTCTCAATGCTCTGAATTCTACTCACCTTTCTCCGTTCTCTGTGTACCACCGGCCTAATTACGACTGTTTCAGGATTTTTTTGTTTTCGATAGAAGGCAAGAGCACAGTATTTTTAAGTCAAACAAAGACAAACAAAGGGACATCATTCTCCTCCTGACCTATGTGAAAATGCATTTCTATGTATTTATCATCTTTGGTTAAAGTAGAGGGTCCCAGTGGCGCAGAGGTACGGTTCTTGCCTCTGAAGCGAAAGGTACCGGGTTCGATTCACGGCAGTTACACTGACGGTTGAGGTTTTTTTCTCCTTGATGAACCTCGGTGAAAATCTATATGCCACTCCCCTGATCCTATTCAGGCAGGTGGGATCAAAGGACCTAGTCCTATCAAAGACGGGAGGTCACGTGTGCATGTTGAACATCGATAAGAGTTGGCTGCAAGGCCGCTGTCCGGGCAAAATTAATTCCTACCACAAAGGTCACAGTGGGTTGATCACCTGCTTGGCTTAATATCTTGATCAAGGGAAATCCAGCCTCATAGTGATGGCCCTCCACTGTAATGGTAAAAGGGAATTGGATAAGAAAGAATGGTTAAGTAGTTTGAAACAACTGTTTGTTTAACTGATATATTGGAAAAGAGAGAGGGGGAAAGAATGACTAAGAGAAACGAAGAGAGAGAGAGAGACATACAGACAGACTGACAGAGACATTTAAAGAGTTAAAAGTTCACCTATTGAATTGTTTCACAGGGCCAACTTATATCTAACCTTTTGGCCAAAAGGAAAAGCCTCAAGTCTGATGCTGTGATGCTGTCCTACATTCACTGGTAAGAAAAGACTTTGTCCATGAAATAGAGAGTTATCCTAGGTGAATTCTGTCCACGTGACCTCTGAACTTTCGGAACATTACAGTTTAGACATGCTACGCTAGCACGTAGACACACTAGGAAGAGAAGAATTAGAATGTACACACACAACTATTATACTGTATGTACACAGTGAAACTGTGTATAGGCCACAAGCTTACATTTTGGCCGCAAAACATTGTAAATGAATATATTTTTGGCTTTTTAAGAAGTTCTTACGGGAAATAAATAAATTTATTTTTAAAGAGTTCTGATATATTTTATTGTTCTCTTCCCTCCCCCATCCCAATTCCTCATGTAAGGTGGATGATGGACATCCTAAGCAAGGCCTTCATTTTTTTCCATTCATTTTACCTCGGTTCTGCAGGAAGTATGATCAGGTAAGTTACAGTATGTCTATGTTAACTTCTTTGTCCTATCTGAGAATAGTATTGGTAGTACTGGTGCCGTAAGAGTAAGAGCCAGAGTGTATGACCTTATGCCTTTTGTGCTCATTCATAGGGCCCGGAGCTTAACCCTGAACATCTGCAATCAGAGTTCATCATTTGTGGTGGAACATAGCGCTGGCCCCAACACTGCTTTGCGATATTGATGGGGCTTGATCAAATAGAAAAATAAATAGAAGGCACTTCCTTTGACACGCTTCAGAAACTTACTTGGACACACTTCAGGAACTTCCTTGGACACACTTCAGGAACTTCCTTGGACACACTCCAGGAACTTCCTTGGACATCCTCCAGACACTTCCTTGGACACACTCCATGAACTTCCTTGGACATCCTCCAGACACTTCCTTGGACACACGCCATGAACTTCATTGGACATCCTCCAGGAACTTCCTTGGACACACTCCTTGGACACACTTCAGGAACTTACTTGGACATCCTCCAGACACTTCCTTGGACACACTCCATGAACTTACTTGGACATCCTCCAGACACTTCCTTGGACATCCTCCAGGCACTTCCTTGGACACACTCCTTGGACACACTTCAGGAACTTCCTTGGACACACTTCAGGAACTTCCTTGGACATCCTTCAGACACTTCCTTGGACACACTACATGAACTTCCTTGGACACACTCCTTGAACTTCCTTGGACATCCTCCAGACACTTCCTTGGACATCCTTCAGGAACTTCCTTGGACCCACTCCTTGGACACACTTCAGGAACTTCCTTGGACACACTTCAGGAACTTCCTTGGACATCCTCCAGACACGTCCTTGGACACACTCCATGAACTTCCTTGGACATCCTCCAGGCACTTCCTTGGACATCCTCCAGGCACTTCCTTGGACACACTCCTTGGACACACTTCAGGAACTTCCTTGGACGCACTTCAGGCACTTCCTTGGACATCCTCCGGACACTTCCTTGGACATCCTCCAGACACTTCCTTGGACATCCTCCAGGCACTTCCTTGGACATCCTCCAGACACTTCCTTGGACATCCTCCAGGCAGTTCCTTGGAATCCTCCAGGCACTTCCTTGGACACACTCCATGAACTTCCTTGGACATCCTCCAGGCACTTCCTTGGACATCCTCCAGGCACTTCCTTAGACACACTCCTTGGACACACTTCAGGAACTTCCTTGGACATCCTCCAGGCACTTCCTTGGACACACTTCAGGAACTTCTTTGGACACACTCCTTGGACACACTTCAGGAACTTCCTTGGACACACTTCAGGAACTTCCTTGGACATCCTCCAGACACTTCCTTGGACATCCTCCAGACTTACTTTTACAATCCGGATCCGACCTGTGGACCTGCCAATGGTGGAACGCTTATTTCCTCACATGCTAGTCATGTATTTGATGTTTTGTATTATTAGTCATTTCTGTTCTAAAATTTGTGTTTGTGTGTGGTTTTATAATATTTTTTTTTTGGTTTTGTTTATTTCTTTGTAGTTCTACCAATCTAAGAGAACACAGAGATGGATACCGTGCCACCGTGATAGGAATCATGGGAAGGCTAGGGGTCAAGGACTCAGACTGTGCCATTGTAGAGGTAAGGAAGAATGAGTTTTTGATTCACGGTTTGCTCCCTTCCAAGATCTTTGTGACGACAGAAATGTCATCTTTCTTTGGAATCACATTGCCGTGTACAGGCCTTCCACTCTTCTGCAAATTTGTGGAAATCCGCATTTTTGCCTACATCGTGATCATCTATGTCTCGAGTTTCAAGGCCCTTTTTGCTTCATTCCATGTCAAAATATGCTGTTTTTGGCTTTAAAATGTCCTTAAAACCATTTTCCCCCTTGACCCCCAGCGTTTAGTCAAATCGAATTTTTTCAGAGCTCAGTGGAAGGCCTGAGTGTAGGGATCACACTTATTATGTTGGGCATGGAGTGTAAAATCATGTGCATCATGTGTTAATGATAATAATAATGAAATTTAATTATATGGCGCCCATGTCCTGTGTAAGCACAGCTCTAGGCGCACATTTGTAAAATGACACATAGTACTAGTATTAGACATTAAGGGGATACCAGTGGCGCAGAGGTACTGTTCTTGCCTCCGAAGCGAAAGGTACCGGGTTCGATTCCCGGCAGCAAAACTGTCGGTATTTTTCTCTTTGAAACTTGGTACAAACCTATCTGCCACTCCCCTGGTCCTATTCAGGTAGATTGGATCAAGAACCTAGTCCTATCGGAGACGGACGATAAACTCGGAGGTAATGTGTGCACGTTGCGCGTGTTAAAGAACCCTTGGCAGTTGCTGTCCGGGCAAAATTTATCCCTACCACAAAGGTCACAGTGGGCTGATCACCTGCTTGGCTTAATATCTTGATCCAGAGAAATCCAGCCTCATAGTGCTGGCCCTACCCTGTAATGCTAAAAGGGAACTGGATAAGAAAGAAAGACTAGACATTAAAAACAATGTATACATATGACATATCACTATATCATCATTGACCACCACAGTGTCACGTGCTTGCGCAGATATCTGTAGGGAAAAAAAAAAAGACTAATGTGCTACTGGTGACTGGCATGTACATCAAGAATTTAAGCTGAAATGATGGCTGCTGAAAGTTTTCATCAAATGGATGATAAAAAAGTGTTTGAAAATAAAAAAAACTTTCAAGAAAAAAGTGATGAACAAAAAAAGCGCTGTCATTGAATGTATTGTGGTTTGATGCTTGTATTTTGGATGACTAATTCCGATTGGTTTTGATTTCAATATTTTATTCTATATCTCCAGTATTTAGCGGAACTGACCAAAATGGCCCGCTTAGAACCAGCCGCGTCTCAAAAAATCGATTCAGGTGAGACAACAACTTACTTGCATATGTTCATAAGGTTTGTTTTTTTTGAAAGGGGGGGTCCTCTGTAATGCAGTCTAGTTAGTGCAACTGGCCACAGATCTGGAGGTTTGCAGTTCCAACCACCATCTGGACAAAAAGACTAAAGGGATTTTTTTCACTTGTGTGGGTTAAAGTTCAAGTCCTCTGGGGGGAGATGGAATTCAAACAAGAAGTCCTGCCTCTGAAATACGATCTTCCAAGTTGAACTAAAAATTGAAGTTGCTGATCAGCCTTTTTATTCAGATGAGGCCAATAAACATGTTACTATTGCTCTCTGGTGTTTTGAATAAGACCTTGTTGTTGTAGTGAACTGGGTAGTTCAACCCATTTCACATTGTATTCTTCTTCTTCTTATGTGCTAATTCTATCCTACTGTCAGGTGAAGTAAATTAAACTTTACTCGTCCCTTTCGGGAAATTTTGCATTCTACAATGGCGGACAGTAATCGGTCATAAATACATTACACATTAATTACATAACATTACAATACATAATCATAGTAATATAACCATTTTGTGGCCTCTCATTCATCCCCCACCATTGGTGGGTCGCCGCAGTTCAGCGGTAGTTAAGGTAATGTAGAATTATAAGCATAGTTGTGGTAAAAGAATAAATTCATTAAGTAGTTAAAATAGGGTCCCAGTTGCTCAAAAAAAGGTATGGCTCTGGCAAAAGATACCGGGTTCGAATCCCAGCAGAGACATTTGTTGTTTTTCTTCATAAAACTCTGCACAAAACCTATTTCCACTCCCCTGAACCTATGGAGGTAGGTGGCATCAAGAACCTAGTCTTATCAGAGGTGGACGATAAATTTGTGCAAGTTGCGTGTTGAAGAACCCTTTGCAGTTGGAAATCGAGAAGAGTAGGCCGAAAGGCCGTTGTCCGGGCAAAATTAATTCCTACCACAATAAAGTCACAGTGGGCTGATCACCTGCTTGGCCTAATATCTTGATCCTACACTGTAATGGTAACAGGGAACTGGATAAGAAAGAAAGTAGTTAAAATGATATGTGTGTTGTGTAATTCATACAAATTTATTTTTTAAAAGATTTTTTAATGTCTCTGTCTTCAGATAACGCCAGTCAACCTCTTGGTATCCAATACGCAATGTGCCAAACCTTCAAATGCTGATGATGAGTGTAGTGTGTTACTGATGACTGGCTTGTGACATCTTCAAATGCTGATGACCATTTCGTTGTTACTGATTACTGGTGTGTTACTGAAGACTCGCATGTGACATCTTCAAATGATGATGATGACTCTACGTGTGTTTGCTAAATGGTTTTCCTCTTACTTTTGTAGATTTTAGAGAAAGGACTCAGCTGCTTTTATCATCTATACTACAGTTGATTCCGGTTTATCGCAATCGCTGCTTAATCGCAACTTTTCCCGAGAACCAGAATTAATCAATTCTATGTTTAAAAAGTCACCGGTTAGTGGCAAGTTTGGATAATCGCAACAATTTTGCCGTTTCCGTTGTGTTGTGATTAACCAGTCAACTGTACATCCCTAAAAAAACTTGAATTTATTTGATTCGCTTTATGCGCTTTTTCATCCCCAGTTTGTAACAGATGTTCGACTGACTCGTTACTCATTTATATGTCTAGTTCTTTCCTTTCTATCTAGACAATGTGCTCTATCCGTAATGGGGCAATCTGACAGCTGTTTCTTGTAAGAATGATTGTATGAGATAAAGTATTTATGTCAACATTATGTTGAGTACAGTTCTCCTAAGCGGCTTTACTCTATGGGGGACACCGGTGTTGGCATGTTTACATTGTGAGTAGAAGATCTGCCAAAAGGGAGTGTCATGATTTTTTATCTTTTTTTTTCTTTCTTGTCAACATTCTTATTTTCTTTTTTTTTTCTTTCTTGTCAACATTCTTATTTTCCTTTTTTTTTCTCTCTATGAAATTCATGGTTTTTTAAATTTCGTAGTGTCCTGGCTAAATTTGACAGGCCTGTGATGATGGGCGTGTGCTATTTCCAAATGCTGAGGATGACTGTATTACTCTGCGCTATCTATTAGCAAGGAATCAATATGTTGGTTCAAAGTTTTAAGAAAAATATTTCTCTTATCCTCATATCAACTCAATCTATCGGAGGCGCAGGTGATCGAACGGTTAGCATGCTGAACTAGTCAGCATGGTCAAGCTACATTGATCGTGATCAATGTCTGGGCGGGTGACCACTCGGGCGCTGTGCCCTTAGGTAAGGCACTTAACTCTGCTTACCTCACTCGACTCAGGTATGAATGAGTACTCGGCTGAGGGCAGCGAAAGATCTTGTCAAAATGCTAATGCTGAAGCGCCTAACAGGCAGCTTGCACTGTATACTCCTCATGGAGCTGAGAAGGATACAGGAGTGTTATGGCCTGCCGGGGGGTAAAGTATACATTGTAAAGTGCATAGAGCAGGATGAACTTCGTGGATATTCGCTATATAAGTGCTATGCTTTACTTTACTTTTTTACTATTCCCCAGCAGGGTATCGCCATCGTTGAGTCAGTGTGCTTCTCCCCCCATGATTGTTTTAGTAGCCTAGGCATAGAAACCTGTCATTGTTTTAGTAACATATTACCAAAGATCATATACAATAAGATATTCAACTCAAAGACTTTTACTGAGGCTGCATGAGAGTGATGTCCCTTTATCATCGAGTGTTCCCAGAATTCTCTATTGTTTTGGTGCGTTCAATACTCGATACAAAATGGCATAATCGTAATGAATTATTTTATCAAAATTATGTGAACTAAAAAAAAAACCTGCACCAAAATCATATAATGCGTTCTATCCATTGCACGCTATGATGGCACAACTAGCACACAAGGTGCAAGGGAAACTACTCTTAAAATTTCCTCACTCATTATATAGTGAAATACGCGGAGTTGACTATCTTATTGTAGATAATCGTTGGTATTAGTATTAGTAGAACTCTCATAACTGATCTATGTCACTCATTGTCTTGACCAGAGCGATATTATTTATGTCAATATATAGCCACTGTTACATGACACATTGGATGGTGATATTTTCTTTTGACAGAAAACCCTGTATTGATTTGTACTATATGTATATTGCGTAAATGACAATTTTATTGGATCATCCATGATTGTTTTTTTTTAACATTTTGATGAGACACGACGAGCAAATGTTGTTTTTGGTTTAAAAAAAAATTAAAATGTTAACATATGTCTTGTGTCAGTTAAGTCGTAACATATTTATGAATATGGTAGATGTGGGAGTAGAAAAGGCATATCTTTATTTGTTTATTTGATCAAGCCCCATTAATACTGCAGAGTAGTATCCAATCATGTAAGGCACACAAGATACCCGCCACGAATGCAGGCACCCCGGCCACTAAACGTGACTGAATACATAGCCGGAAATACTTTGGATCAGAGAGTTTCAGACAAGCAGGTGATCAGCCCACTGTGTCCACAACTCTTTACTGGCACCGTGAGCAATACGCTGAGCAGTATTAATCAAAGACGGGCTAATAAACAAATTACTGTAGCTCTTGTGGGTACCTCCTCAGCTATTGATAAAAACAGGAAGGTTCTACCACTCTGGGCATAAACCAGCATCAAAGACTTACAAAATGTTTCCAGACTATTATTTTGACTAATATTATTAGTATTATTATTCACAGTGGGTTGATCACCTGCTTGGCTTGATATCTTGATCCAAAGAAATCCAGCCTCATAGTGCTGGTCCTACACTGTAATGGTAAAAGGGAAGAGGGTTGCTACTATTTCATGTTTTCTTCCTTTACAACACCCAATATTGAATGTGTGTGTGTGTGTGTGTGTGTGTGTGTGTGTGACATATTTGTTTCCATATAATTATGATAATATGATATATGACATGTAGGAATACTCAGATTTGTGACTGGTTGCAGTAATAAAGGGGAACAACAAGAGCCCGAATCCATGCATCCAGAGATATTGGTATCATTAACAAGGGCAGCAACTCCTCTTTCCAATGATATTGAATTTATCCCGATTGGCTGAACGGTTGCTGAGATATTGTCGAGTGAAGCTAGTGATACTATTATTAGTAGGCATCGTCATAATGATTATTCTACTCCCACCATAATTTTCTCGAGAGAGAGAGAGAATTTTTCAACGTATGTTATGTTAGAAGCGGTTATATTTTTAGTTTTAACTAACAAAACATTTGGACCAACGCCTTATGAGGCAAAATCTGCTCAGTTTCTTTATAGCTGACGGGTTTACCACCAAGGCAACAGTAAATATTGTTATGGCCAAAACTTGGGCAACACCTAAAAATGTG
>JARBEQ010204841.1:0-12473 GCA_030265355.1 Tritonia tetraquetra
CTAAACAACAGTGTTTTTAGTTTCGACTTGAACGGCTCCAACGATGATAATGTTTTTACTTCTCCATCTAAACTATTTCATAACTTCGGGCCACGTCTGATTCGTCGCATAAATGTTATTGTCATATGCAAAGTAACATTCATGAATCAAGAACAAGACACAATCTATAGATGTATAAAATTTCATGGGTAATCTTTCAAAGACTCAATTTTATTCTGGAAAGCGGTATTGAAAGAATTCTCAGCATTATCGCGAAAAAATAATCAATCCATAATTTCCTTTGGAAGAAATAAAAGGATATTATTAGCAGACAGATGCAGTTTCATATAAAATGAAGATGATAGCCGAAAAGATTATAAATGGTGGAACCAAAGTTGACAGCCGTGTCTAGTAAATAATTTGATAATCAGAATGTATGATACAATAATAATATGTAATAGGATAAAGGCGGGTTTCCTTAAACCCG
Organism: Tritonia tetraquetra; assembly: GCA_030265355.1. NCBI lineage: Eukaryota > Metazoa > Mollusca > Gastropoda > Nudibranchia > Tritoniidae > Tritonia > Tritonia tetraquetra. The sequence goes on from JARBEQ010204841.1 coordinate 467, forward strand.
AATTCCACATGCGAAGTTCGCATCCGTCAACAATTGTTCGCTTCCTCTATGTCTTCAATGAATATAAAAAATAGAGGAAGAGAACCAATTTTGACGGATGCGAAATTCGGGTTTAAGGAACACCACTTCAAGTCGTGTAGTCTACCAATAAATTGTAAAACACCACGTTCGGTTATGAGTTTGGAACGACGCTGTGATTGGTCAGTTTTAAGTTTGTTACCAAGTTGTTTACAAAATGGCAGAATGATGAGAAAATTCACATGAGAACTGTCAATGATTACATTTAGAACGTGATCCGATTGTCTTTAACTTCTTGGATTCACTGCTTACCGAATGTAAGTACAACAACTTTGGAATATAATTATATTTCTTCACTTGAATTTGATGGAGCGATTTTGTTATTTTCTTCACCATGGGTTTAGACCAGTCACTTACAATAAATAAGTAAAGCCCAGGCCAGACAAGTTGTGTCTTGTCAATTTGTAGAATCTAAACCGATCCTCAAGTCACAGTTAATCCTTGAAACTGCTCTATGGTATGAATAGACTTTGTCAATTGATTTCATTTCTGAAAAGTACTCCAAACTAAGATTTGTCGTGATATAAGAGTAAAATTATATATTTTGTTTTGTTATTATTATTATCCACCAACCCACATTACTATCTTTATCTACTGCCAAGGAGTATTTGTGGCCAGCTCCATGTCCAGAAAAACTCTGGATCATGAAGACAAGGCAAGCAGGTGATCAGCCCACTGTGCATATAAGTAATATAATAAGAAGTCATAGTAGTCGTAGTATAGCAAGACAGGAAAATGTTTTAGGTGCCAGAAAACAGAAAAATAGCCATAGAAAGAAAAGTGGAAAAGTCGACAGAGGAAATTGAACCCACTGCGGCGTACAACAACATTGCCTTTCTGTGGCTTTTTTTGGGGTGTTTTCTGGCACTTAAAACATTTTCCTACCTTGCTTGATCATTTTCTAGTGCCTGCTCCCCTTAAATTCATTAAATAGTGTTGTAGAAGCCATCTCTGTTTATTTTGGGGGCATCAATTTTTGGGTAAAGGTTAAGGTTACTTTAGTACCCTAGATGGATGAATTATATAGACTTGCCAATGGCCCCCACTCTGACCAGAGCCAACGTGAAGCAACAAGTGAAATGTGCATCACCTTTCTTTGTAAACATCGACACAGACACACCAGTCCACACTCGCTTTTGTAGAGTAGCAAGTCTTGAGTACTTCAATTCAAATTAAGTTATTTGCATAAAAATATACATAATATATATAATATATACAAAATGGATACACCAAAAGTCCTAAAAGTCAAAAGTGAAGTCTGACATAGAAGTGTTTAGTATCTTTTCCTTTGTCGGTGAGCTTTACTGTCAGTATGTTGTGTCACAGGGGTCCCAGTGGCGCAGAGGTACGGTTCTCGCCTGTGAAGCGAAAGGTACCGGGTTCGATTCCTGGAATTGACAGGTGGTGAAAACCTATATCATGCCACTCCCCTGATCCTATTCAGGTAGGTGTGATCAAGAACCTAGTCCTATCGGAGACGGACGATAAACTTGGAGGTCCTAAGTGCACGTTGCGCACGTCAAAGAACCCTTGGCAGTTAAAAATCTATAAGAGAAGGCCACTGTCCAGGCAAAATTAATTCCTACCTCAATGGTCACAGTGGGTTGATCACCTGCTTGGCTTAATATCTTGATCCAACCTCAAAAGCTATTTGGATTTTTTTTAAATACAAAAATAATAGTGGTCATCATCATTATCCTCGCCACCATGCATGATACACACACACACACCTACATTAAATCATTGTGATCATTACCGTACCTAAATGCTATGCTTTATTAATGTATACGTGTAGGTGTTTGTGTACACGTAATCTTTCTTGATGTCATTATCCTTAACATCTAGGATGTCCTATATTCCAATTAAAGTTTTCGGTTTATGTGGGTTGTTCTTTGTTTAAGGGCGGGGTCTTTTTAAAAAAAATACTTTTCTAAAATGGACGTTGAGATCAAAGAAGTAGTAAAGTTATTAAGAAGTAGATTCTAAGTATGTGAAATTGTTGTCCATGGAATATCATCTTTTCCTTTTTTGTGTATTTTTTGTAAATGATTCTACATTTTTTATTACTTTACAGCGTTACCATCATGAATTGTGGAGAATTTACAGACAATGAAATCAGAGAAGAACTGGCCCAATTAGGCTATCATGATGTCCCAAAAGACAAGCTGGAAGATTTTAAAAAAGGTAGATAGAATTTTCTTTTTAAAGATTTGATATGGTTTCTTCCGGAGATTTTAAATGCACATAAGTAATGCCCTAATACACTAATTTAGAGAAGAAAATGATAAACAAATATTTATGTTGAACTTGAGAAGAATTTTATGTATATTGATATTAAGAGTCAGAATAAACAGCTGACATGTGACTCAAGTCTCAAGTCACCTTATGTTTGTTTGTTTTTGTTGGGTTTTTAAAATCTTAGCATATGTAATTAATGACAATATTTTTGTAATTCTGTCCTCAGATCTAATGAGACTGATTTCAACAGAAAGAAGTAAATCAAATTCACTCAACAGCAGCCAAACGACAGAGCCAGAAAGAGAGGACAAAGGTTCCCGGCCCCGTCAGTATATAAATACAGGTAAATTTAAATAAATTAAAAACACTTAGGAAGGTGTGGTCCAGTCTGCGTGTTGTTTTTTTTAACTACAAAGATAAACAGGGGTCCCGGTGGCGCAGTGGTACAGTTCTTGCCTCTGAAGCTAAAGGTACATGGTTCGATTCCCGGCAGCATCAAGTATTTTTCTCTGTGAAACTCAGTGAAAACCTATATGCCACTCCCCTGATCCTATTCAGGTAGGTGGGATCAAAGGACCTAGTCCTATCGGAGACGGACGATAAACATGGAGGTCCTGTGTGCACGCTGCACACGTTAAAGAACCCTTGGCAGTTTAAAATCGATAAGAGTAGGCCACAAGGCCGCTGTTCTGGCAAAATTAATCCCTACCATAAAAAGGTCACAGTAGGTTGATCACCCGCTTGGCTTAATATCTTGATCCAGAGAAATCCAGCCTCATAGTCCTGGTCCTACATTGTAATGGTAAAAGGAAATTGGAAAGAAGAACGAACAAAGATTAACTATTTATCATTCTGATGAAATAACCCTGCATTTCCATGCCTTGTAACTCAACAATACACGCCTTATGTATGTCACCATTTTCTCCTATTTCAAACAGTGATGTTTTGGCATGTCTATTCACATGGACCATGCATTTTGGACTATTACTATTTTCATATATTTTCTGCCCTTGTTTTTAAGTTAACCAATGGTGCTGACACATTATTATGTTTTGATAGGATCTGTGGAGGAGGAAAACTTTACCAACCACGGTAACCAGTGGATTGAAAGTGTATGTATAAACGGCTTTAGATCTCCTTAATTTGTTATAGGATAGAAAAAGAAAACCATTTTATGAGCTTCTTTTATTAGCATTACCTGAGTTGATTTTTAGTTTACAAAATTTATTTTGTATTTTAAACAATGATAGATGAATAGATTAACATTGTAGAAATTAATTGTTCCTTGGCCAGTTTTAATATTGTTACACAACTTTTTTTTTTACATAACATTACGTGTATTTAGTTTGAATTTTTCGTACAGGAAACAAATAATATTACAAATGTCTCTTTAACCATTCAGCTACTGACTGGCCAGACGATAGGTCTTAATCGAATTGTTGGATACTCCTATCTATTTTCGTGTGTTCTGTGTTTTTTGTCTGTTAGCTGAAAGAAGGGTGTTGTGGCCCGGAACGTTCTACGTCCCTGTGCTTTGTCCCTTTTGGAAGTTCATACATTACCTTTCCCCTCTTGTTCATTTATTTTACTTCCAGCAGCCCTTATTTTATTGCTCTTTATAAGAAACTATCTATCTTGGAATTTTCAGCAATTCAATGAAGACTGGCAGTATCAAGGTCAAAAAGAAAGTCAACTGAGACCGCAAACTGCCCCAGAGCAACACGGTCGCCCAAGGAGAGGAATACTGACTGGTGGTTATTCTAGTTATGAACCTCGGCCCTCCTCAAATGACATGGAGAGAAATCAAAGCTGCCACAGAGATGATGTGTCCGAGTCAGGCTCTGAAAGTCGTATGAAGAGAAAAACATCCAGGTTAGTATAGTTGGTTGACGCTCTTCCTTCCTTACTAGAATGAAAAGCTCACATATCCTGAGGGGTCACATCACCCTCTAAAACAAATGTGATCAGATGACCACCAACAGTGGTGAAAGTGTATCACTGCTTACTGAATATTCTCCCAAGAGTTAAGGAATTTGACCTTGTCAAATTTGGTATGGAGAAATATTTTATAGCCTGTGGCTGTCAGCCACTCCATTACATACACAGTAAAGTCTTTTCAAGCAATCACTTTTGGAGGGATTTTGTTCCAAGTATAAACTGTGCAGTTTATATGCAAATGCAAATTCTGACAAGAGTTCACAGCAAAATCCCAAATAACCATACATTTTTTTTGAAGGGCCAGTAAATTTCTATCTGTCATTTAGTGACAGTGACATCACCAAAATAACCTCTTCTAAGTGGATTTTGACAGTTGGAGGGAGAAAAAACAAAGAAAGATTTTTCAGATATTTTAAAAATAATACTTAGGCAGTCTTAAGAAGTGAGTACAGCAATTCTTTTTACCTTCAGAATGTTTTATCCAATGACTTGAATTTATTAACCATTATGAGAAACATACTATTTTTTGTGTCACAGCGACTAGCTAGTGGACTTTTAGTTCTCCCCGCGATGCCCAGTTAGCCACCGCTGCCGGGCGGTAATGAATTACATCTTACTAGGGGGCTACCTGTACGGGCATCTTCCCTGCCTGGATTTCTTTCGTGTTTCTGCGTTTTATCTGTTCTAAATCGATGATACTCAATACACACTTATCCAATTAGTTTCTTCTTGGTATTTTTGTTTACTCTGCAATTTTGAGTTTATGGTGATACCAAACACATAGGCATCAAGAACGTTTATGATGGTAAAACTTGCATCATAAAGTGCTATAAAATGCGGATCCCCATATTACTGGGGAAGATGGTAGGCGATAATAAGACTACCAAGGGCTCTAGCCCAGTCCTTAATATTCATTTTTATTCATTTGAATTTCTTCAGCAGCCAACCAAATAATAAAACCTATGTTATATCATATTATATGTAATAAATTTGTTGTATGGTTGATCTTGATTATATGGAATGTTTATTATTTATTATTGTTCTTCTTTCACAGTGGGTTGATCACCTGCTTGGCTTAATATCTTTCCAGAGAAATTCAGCCTCATTGTGCTGGCCCTACACTGTAATAGTAAAAGGGAATTGGATAAGAAAGAAAGAATTGTTCTTCTTCCGTTAATTTGCAGATCACCTCTGGTGTATTGTCGCAAAATGATATACATAATACAAGTAATCTAATCTAAACATGAAAGCACTGAACAAAGAGCACGCTCATTGTGTGACCATCTTCAAACCTGTCAGATAGTTTTGTATTTAAGCTGTAGCTTTTCACAATTAAACTCTAATCTCTTCTGATCAATCAGAAAAACTGCTGGTGGTTGTCGCCAAATTGATGAATCCTTCACTGACAGTGAATCAGGTAAGATTTAGAATTGTCTCCACATATATTTCTAAGGTGTAAACATAATATCAGAAGTACAATATTTATTCGTGTCAAATGGTTTAATTGATTTGATTTGTGTTCTTCATAGTTTTTAACCCATTACTTGACTTTGTGCCCGGTAAAAAAATAGTTCCAGTCTTGACATTTCTCCCATTACTAAGAGGAAATGGTAGGTTTGTTTTGGAACTTATTTTGGGGTAGTAATATGCTAACTTTGCTTTCTTTTATTTATACCCAATGAAAGTGAAAGTAGATTTTTACAGCATGAAGAAAAGCAATTAGAATGCCCTTGGCGATTGAAAAAAAAAAAACAGACGATTTTTGTGTGTACATAGATAAGTAAACGATCAAGTGTTTGAATTCATTGATTCTTGTTCAACAAGGACGTTTTGCATATCAAATTAGAAGAGAAATCATTCCAGGATCATACAGTATTTTTTATGTTGAAGTGGTGTGAAAGGTGAGGCCAACAATTCTTATTTTAGGCAGACTTGTGTCCCTTTGCTTGTCAAGTTGGAGATGATTGACCTAGTTAGCCTTGTAATGGGATAATCATTATTTGGTACAGAATATGCAACGTTTGTATTCAAATGTCATGATATTATTCAATAATAATTATCGTTTCTTATTCTTCCGTAGGTGTATTTGAAATCTATGAGAAGATTAAGAAGCTGGCGATGAGGGAATGTGAATGTGGGAAGTCCAAATGCAAATCGGGAGATGTCGAGGTACTTAATTTCAATACCATTTGTTTTAGGTATATTTTCTACAATTATAACAATATCAGATGTAGGCTATTATATGGCATGTGCGGTGATCTATCCAAAAGTACTGAATTACCATGACGCCTATTACCCAACTTCCAGTAAGATGAGGACAAAGTTAGCTTATGATCAAACAAGATACAAAAAAAATTATAATTGAGTTGTTCAAGTGAAAGGGAACAATTGGCATTTCATATCGTTTAATGTTTTGCTGCCAAATTTCAAATTTATGTGACATTACTGATGGTCCCAATAGTTGCAATTGCACCATCTTAAAAGGCTTGTGATGGCAAGGAAAATTACTGTATGATTCGATGCCACGGCAAACTCACTGACCCCTGATCATTTTTTTGACTTACGCTTTAGGCATTAAAAATAATTTTCCAAAAGGTAAATTTCATACTTAGAATTAATATACAGCTATTAAACTTAACTCGCATGCAGAGTAGACAAAGAGTTTTATTTACTACTTAGAATTTGTTTTGTTAGGTAACATCAAATATACCCATAATACAGTAATTTAAATTTTTTTGAAAACTGCACATATGACCTATGGAGTTATCTGTTTACATTTACCGTATTAATTTACCCGTGACCTGCGATGGGCAGATTTTTCCATGTTCCACACTCTATCGTTGAAAGTGACGGGACAATCGCCTTATTCCGTTGACATGCATGGTTACGGGTGGAAAAAAGCTTTTTTTAAAAACTCTCATATACACATACACAATTGATATACATCGCTATTTATGCAAAATGTTAATTCTCTGTCTCTAAAGAGAAGGAATACCGTAGTTTACTTTGACTATGGAAGCATTAGAAATGAATAATGAAGAGTTGATAACCTCAGGGCACAGCATTTGTGAGTTAACAGGATGAGTATAGACGTCCATGGGTTCAGTGTGTTAAATCAGTTCAAGTTGATTTACGAGACAATCACTCTTCACAAGTCTAGCTGATATGCTATTTGTTTGGATTAAGTTTTGTTTGCTTTTGTTTTTACCATTTTAAACCGTTGTTCTTGAATTGACTTTATTTTTAACTTTTGGCAACATTGAGATGTTTGAAAGAAACCTGATCCATTTTTTCTAGAGATACAGACCTGCCAACCATTATGCTTTTGGTAGAATCATTACGATTTTTTGTCTCTGTTTCCGTCATTTCGCCTAAGGCTTCAAAATTACGATTTATGAAAAAAGCTGTCAATATAAGCGGTTGCTGGGGACCGGGTGAAGTGATGCTTTTTCTTTGGGCAGGAGGGGAGGGGGGAGCGACACATGCAGCCATTGCCTTATATAGCTGATGGACTCTGGTGGACAATCTAGAGCCACAGAATCGTGAATCTGTTCATGACTGTAGCCATTGGCTTCACTGGACATAGGAGTGTGTGAACGGTTCATAGAAGTTGACTCTACTATGTAGATCATGTTACACTAAATTGTGATCACCGGTTTGTGTCCTGCGCGCGTTTATGTGAGAAAGAAATGTGCTGAGAGATTGGATCAGAAACGTTAATATAATATATATAATAAACTTTATTCTTCCCTTTCGGGCAATTTGTCATTTTACAATGGTGGACATATAGAGTTACACTGCACTACACAAGTCAAACTTAACTTCCTACCAAATCTCATTCTTTCCTCAACGCATTGTAGCGGTGGGTTTTGTTCTTAATTTGTGGTACAAACAGGATGAAATAGAGAGAATGAATAAGTATTGTAAGTCGCAGTCATGGGGAATAAATGTTTTCAGAATTGATTGTTCCATTTTATTATTTATTTTACTCCAGCCTCCGTACCGAATTAAGGGCAAAAACAAGAACCCATCAGGTAAGAACATGAAACTACTCTGTATAGTTTTTATTCTTTTCATGTTTCATGGGTGGAATTTACATTCTTTGAATTTTGTTTTGTGGAATCATATGATGGTTGTTGGTTTGATCATATCGAGTACCCAGTACAAAGCAGTGTTGGGGCTAACCCTATGCTCAACCTGTACACCAGGCTTTTAGATGTCTAGATTCAGCTCAACACGTAGCTGAAAATATTGTGGATCAAAGGATTTCATGAAGGTGTTCAACACACTGTCCACAATATTTTACTTCCATTATGCGCTGAAGAGCATTAGTCAAAACAGCCACTAAACCAATCGTTGTCTTGACACGCCAAAATCATAACTCGGAGTGGGAGAATTATTAACACAAGTAAGCTGATCATATGATGATTAAAGTTATCAGTTTTACGCCTCTTTTGTTGTGAGTCATAAGTAACAATCTATAGGAACTGGATGATATTGATTCAGGTGTTAATTTTAATTCATAGTCTAGCTTTGAAATTGATGTTACTTTCAGTGACAACGAAGTCTTAGGTTCAGTTTTGGATGACGAACCTAGTGATGGTGGAGATATTGGTGAAGTTCTGATTTTTAAATTTGATAGACACGTTTCCTAATTTTCTGACACAGTGGCTTGCACGCAACAGTAAATTACAGGAAGGAAGGCGTGGCAACCAAAGTGTAAAATTATTTGACGTGGCGAAATGAATGAAAATCAGTTAGTACTAAATAATTTGAATTGATGATAATGTTGCATGATGTATCTCTCTGTGCTTTTTAATTGTTTTGCTTTTTATCATAAATATATTTTTTACCTGTTTATTTTTGCAGTTATTAAAAAACTGGATCCACCGCATAATAGAAATCTAGTCCGCATGGATATGTATCAACGTCTGAAGATGTACAAGGAAATTTGGAAAGTACAACCTCCCGTAAGCGAGAATGAACGTTCAGCAGTTCGTAACGCCACCCATGCCAAGATGTTACGCCATGATGAAGTAAAAGTGAGTGTTCACATTTAACTTTTTCTAAGATTGACATCCTGATATCGTCACTGCAGGATTCTAAACAGACAATTTTGGAATTTCTGTGTTTGTTTTTGTTTTTTTCTAGAAATAAGAGTGGCATCACTCAACACATTGTATAATTAGACCACCATACAAATTGACCAATCCAAATGGTCGTTATAACATCAGATTCTAACTTGAGTTAGCTTTGCTTGTATGAGAGCTTGCATCTCGGTTGGGATCTGAATGCGAATGCGTTCTTGTCATCAATTTAGGGTAGACTATTGGGTGGTCTCAAGTTGGCTTTGCTGTGTATTAATGTAGTACAGTCCAAATTGAAAGTTGTTAGGGATTTTTTTTAATTGTTTCATCAAGGTCCAATCAATCTGCAATTCAGTGTTGGAGCCAGCTCTATGTTCTACCACAAATGGAAGACAAGAAGCCTACATTTCTGATTGCAGGTACCCTGAATACCACGTGTCAACAAACACAAAGAGCTTGAAAATCTATGGATCCAATGATTTCAAAGAGCAGGTGACAACCCACTGTGGGGCTATCTGTAGCACAGTGGTTAAGTCACTTGCCTATGTATGCGGAGGTCTGGGTTCGAGTCCCACCTTGTGCAGGATCTTTTCTCTGGACCTTTCAGAGTTTTTCATGGCTCTGCCATGGAGATTCATTCACAAAGAATCTACTGAAGTTTTGTTGAACCGCCTTTGATATGACCTTTGTGTGTTAAAGGGCATAAAACGTCACTTATGAACAACACACTGTGTCCAAGTTATTTGTTTTATGCCCTAACAAACAACAGTACAGTCAACAAGAGTGGTCGAGCTTCGACTCCATTATACGTACAGTCAGTGATAGAGATGTGATCATTGTTATGTTGGAAAAGAATTTATCATTACTATCTAATGTGTCATTTCTTTTCATCACCAGTTGAAACCAAAAGTCTTTGTTCCGAATCTGTATGTGCCACCTCATGAAAAGAGACGTTTAGATGTGAGATGGAATGTGCGACGAGCTTTTGAGGCTTATGAACTACCTGAACACGGCCACTACCATGAAGTTTAGCGCAAGATGATATTTTAAACTGAATTTTTTACCGTTTTAGATATTTCAAAGTCCTCTTACTGTCTTACACATATAAGCTCTTGGGATTTTTTACCTACCTTTAGTCCTTGTATATTGGAATAGTGTGATATCCATCATGTACACAAATCACTATAGGTGTATAAATGTGTTTTGTTACTAAATTCCTATTTTAATAACATTGAATTACATCATATTGGTGAATAAATTTTGATGCATTTAATTTCCATTTGTTTGTTTTCTTGTGACCAAATGTGACTGTGATTATTGTTGTTTGATTTTTTAAAATATTCTTCAAGGGTTTGGAGGGGGTTGTCTGAAATGAGCAGCACTCCCAATTGTGTCGCTTGTGTACCATTCAAGGTCCTGGCACAGTGGGATAATCTGTTGCTTGCCTTCTTTAACTTATCCAGACATTTTCTAGCAATGTGTTCAGCAATTCAAGACATATGGTATTGGGTGCAACACTGCTTGGCCTTAACAGACATCATTTTAATGACATATCGATGGCTTCGCAAACCAATCGACTCCAAAAAAGCAAAGTTCACACAAGGCATAAAAAACTATCTGTATCATTTGACATTGTGTTTATACTTTCTCATATTACAAACAGCAACCTTTTTCATTGTGTTATCAAAATTTGTGGTGAAATGAAATATTTAAAAAACATTTTGGACATGAGCGTTTTGCTCCTACCAACTCCAAGCGCAAAGCAATCAACTCCCTTTCCCAGACCAACTTGAATGGTTTGAGACAGTATATTCAAAGATCCAATGGACGTGAACGGGTTGATCACGTGATAAATAGGCATTTTTATTGGTGTTTCAGCCGAGTTATTTTTAGACCATGCAGGAAACATTCACATAAAGAAAAATAGCTCTTCGTAGTTGATCGGTTTGCGATCGAAGCCACCAATATTATTTTCTATGCTTATATAGTTACCCTGTGTTGTGAAGTGTCAAATCCATACTGCTTTATTTAACACATAATGAGTTTTGCAGTTGACATCTGGTCCCACAAGAAAAAGAAGGGAATAAAAATCATAACACGAGCAACTGTGACTCTCTTGGGGTAGTCAAATGTCTCATCCTAATCCTTTAATTGGTGAAGGGAATAATGAGATGGGGTCCCAGTGGCTCTGAGGTATGGTTCTGGCCTTTGAATCGAAAGGTACTGGGTTCGAATCCCAGTGGCGACAGCTGTTATTTTTCTTCATAAAACTGAGTATACACCTATTTGCCACTCCCCTGATCCTATGAACGTAGGTAAGATCAAGAACCTAGTCCTATCGAAGACAGACGATAAATTCGGAGGTCCCATGAGCAAGTTGTGCACGTTAAAGAACGCTTGGCATTTGGAAATAGAGAAGAGTAGGCCTGTCCGGTCAAAATTTATTCCTACCACAAAAAAGTCACAGTGGGTTTGTTGTTTGTTTTTTGCTGTTTTAGGGCTCTATCGACACAGAAAGGTCATTTCAGCGCCCGCCTTACAGCTTCAAACAAATCAAGGTTGAGGAAGTGGTGCCTGCAACACTATGGGTTAGAAAAGCGCTTGAGAAAAAGTAAGACAAGGGGGACGACACATAGTTCAAAGATAGAAAAGAAGTAGATTCCAGC
>JARBEQ010205063.1:0-12471 GCA_030265355.1 Tritonia tetraquetra
TTAGGGCTCTATCGACACAGGGAGGTCACTTAAGCGCCCGTCACACGGCTCCAAACAAATCAAAGGTAACTAGACGTCACACGGCTCCAAACAAATCAAAGGTAACTAGACGCCACCCATAGACCACTAGGAAAGACGAAGAGTCCATGGGTGGCACCCACCACTGGGGGAGCTGCACCCCTCGTTGGTGAACAGAGGGACCGTTTATAGACCCCAGACCCCCTTGGGGTAGAAAAAGGGAAGAAGACAGAGCGAGATCAGACAAGATGCCACCCATGGACAACTAGAAAAGACGAGTAGTTCATGGGTGGCACCCGTCATTGGGGGGTTGCATTCCGTTGATGAACAGAGGACCTATTTATATTACCCCGTGACCCCGCGGAGGGAGCATTGTTGAACACAGTGCTAGAAGAACTCTGTAGCAGATAGATAAGGCAAGCAGGTGATCAGCCCACTGTGCCTGAACCACGATTGGCACAATGAGCGTCATATTTTAGGCGTTGCTCAGCTTTTGATCATAATAACAATGACTGTTTACCTTAGAAATAAATCTGACAGCTATAAGAGCAGACCTTACCACAGAAGGTGGATCTTTTGTTTTGTTATCCAAACCACATTATACCCCCAAGGAGTGATGTGGCCAGCTCCATGTCCAGCATTGCTGAACACAGAGCTGGAAAAACTCTGGATCAGGTAGATAAGGCAAGCAGGTGATCAGCCCACTGTGCAAGAAGGTGGATATGATATTAGGATATAGTCAGGATCGGAATTGGAGATGATACCCCAACGATCATCGACAATAAGATAGTCAACTCGGCGTATTTCAGAATATAATGAGTGAGGACATTTTAAGAGTAGTTTCCCTTGCACCTGGAGTGATAGTTGTGCCATAGCGTGCACCGGATAGAACGCATTTTATGATTGTGGTGCGATATTTTTTTAGTTCACATAATTTTGATAAACGAATGCATTACATTTTGTACGTTCCAAAGCAATATGAGAATTCTGGAAACACACGCTCATAAAGGGACATCTTCAGTTGAATATCTTATTGTAAGTGATCTATGGATACCCTTCCACCCTCAGGCTTAGCGTCCACACGAAATAACCTTCAACTACCAACACCAAGAGAACAACGTTGTACTCCACCAACTGAACCACCAACCACCGCATTAATTCTACACAGCAACAACAGTAACAATAATAACAATAATAATAATAATAATAATAATAATAACAATAATAATAATAATAATAATAATAATAATAATAATAATAATAACAATAATAATAACAATAATAATAATAATAACAATAACAATAATAATAATGACAATAATAACAATAACAACAACAATAATAACAATAATAATAACAATAACAATAATAATAATAACAATAATAAAACATTAAAAAAGGCAAATAATAATTGGAAAAGGCCAAAAGACACATAATATTTTACATGAGAAAATTTGGCAATATCACAGCACCAATGAGGACAATGACGTACATTAGAATCCTATTCATCACTAGACGACTTGCAAACTGATTTGATTATTATCCTGGGGAAAGGGAAGGAAATGCTAGGGGGGCGTCTGCAGCACAAGCGTACACAATTATTTTTTTTGTAAAAGACTACTATTCGCTACTAGGCTTCTGCTTCGGGTCTGGGTGCGAAGAAACACTCAATGGCGTAGAGTCAACTCCAGTTTATTATCGCAACTCGCTTAATCGCAAGTGCTGCTTAACTTTTCCCAAGAAACAGAATTGATTAATTCTATAATAAAAGTCACTGGTTCATCGCAACTTCGGATAATCGCAACAATTTTGTCGCTCCCGTCATGTTGCGATTATCTGTAGTCGACTGTATGTACGCTTGCGAAGCATGGCAAAGACCGAAAAGACACCCTAAAGATGTATTTACACTGAAAACAGACTGGGTTCTGTCTGGTATAAGAACACCATTTAGCACTGGGACTTCACTTCATTGGCTCTTTCTTCAAGTTTTAAAAACAGTTATTCAAAATGCAAAGAGAAAATGACATATCACCACAAACTTCTTCCATGTTCTTTACAACCGTATCTGAAATTCTGATGGATTGCTCACTCTATTTTTTTTACACCTGAGTGAGGTAAATGTGTCTTACCCAAGGACACAATACCAGACAATCAGAATATGAGATTCACCCATCCTGGTACAAATCCAAGACCATCCTTCGTTGACTTCGCTGCCCAAGCTATTCATTTGGTTAATGCCCTCTCTAGGTCTGTCTTCAGTGTAGCCGTGGGTGATCTTTCTCTCTACTTTCTTATCCAGTTCCCTGATACCATTACAGTGTAGGACCCACTCTATGAGGCAGGTTTACTCTGGATCAAGACATTGATCCAAGCAGGTGATCAGCCCACTATTGGGTGATAACTAAAATAAATAAATAAGAACACATTCTCTATGTATTTTTCCAGTGCAGTCATTGCCGAATGTTATAATAATGAACAAAGCAAATCAAAAAAACACATTACAGTAAACAACCATCGAATCGACTCAGCATAGCCTGAAGATGAGATCAATATATTATAAAATTGCATTTCATTTCCAAGTGAATAAATTACCCTAGTTATTGCACCGCTAGTTAGCATTGGAATACCACAAGAATGGAACCAATACTTGTCGAGGGAAGTTTACATCCATACGTACCACTACAAACAATGAAGACATTCACAACATAAATACTGGATATATAGTACACATTCATCTTATTGAAGGAATGTTAAATGCCATTAAAATCAAGAAAACTGCAAGCAGCATTTGAAACACAATCAGGCAAAAACTGATGTACAGACAAAAAATCTGAAAAGAAATTAAATAATCTTTCTTATATATTCTTCTTTAAAGGAAGCAGTCTGAAACGTTGATATAAAAGTAATTCACATATCATTTCTCTATGATAATTGATGATGTGGTGGAGCATGGTATAGTCAAGAAACCTTCGTTCTTGACAGATAATGAATAAAAAAACAAAAAAACACTTTTCAAACATTTAGCTCAACATCAAAAGGAGTTTACGCATTTGTTGTCTTTCAAAATTCTTTTATCAGAAATTCAATCTGGATGTTGATGAAATCTTCAAAAAGTTTCACCTCAAACTTGTTCTATCTATCCACGAGTTGTATGCCAATACCATAAACATAAAGAATCTCATAGAATGACCTTGAAAGCAGTTGGTGGCTGCCATGACCTCCAACCCCTTGGCCACAGAGCCACCACAATAAAACGAGGGCTGCTGGAAATCAAAGGGTAACAAAATGATGGAAAATGAAAAAACTTTCAAAGGAAAAAAAAACCCCTAGAACATTCTACAACGATCATTTCAAAATGTTTGGAAATTTTTTTTTACATTTTCATTCATTCTTTTTACACACAACTCTCAGAAATAATCTCATCGTTCTAATCATATGAAACATAGGGTGAGCTTATTTACACCATCTTGTTGTTGCATTCCTCATGCCGAGGCATTTTTTCCATTTCCCTGAAACCTAAAATCAAAACATACTTCAAGTGGAAAAAAAACAGTAAGTTAGAATTCACTTGGAGTATGTTTAGATGAGTCGACCGGAACTATTTTGTCAGGTGGAGTGTGCTGGCATGTAGTACACCACTCTCTCATTGGTTGAACCTGGTTTCTACATGGTGCAAATAATCACTCACCTCGTTAAAAATATTGCCACTATTTTACAAGGAAATAAAACTATGTACATACTATAAATTACGAATCAAATTTGTCAACAAGCAGCTCGGCTACTTGGACGTTAAAATGTCATAATCATATGCAAAAAGGTAATGGGACATTTGGTCATGAAAACTTGAAATTAATGGTCAAATTTTGAAATGTGGTGAAAATTGAGTCTTATCCTAACATGAAAGGTTGGAGACGTTGGATCAAATTACAATATACGAGTATGGATGGTTACAAAAATTGGATCTTGAGAAATGCGTAAAACTGACATATTTAACTTTTAAAAATTGGGACCTGTGAAATACAGTTGGTAGAAAGCCTGTTACTGGGGTCAGGAGTTCTTATCATTGTCTATTTCAACAACAAAGTTGATGTCTTTGATCCGTGAATACAGGAAGTCGCCATGGGATCTGGAGCAGATGTGTAACTTTAAAGTATGATTTCTACCACTGGAGAAAGTGAAAGACGAGTATATATCAAAGATTTATAAATAGAACTACTAGAGATTGCAGAGAGTCATGTTTCCAGTGCCAAATTCTAGCCAACTTGATGAATGAGGTGTAAATGAATGCGTAATAAGGACGGGCGATAACTCGCACGAGGTGTAAATGAAAGTCGCACATATAATTTAGTGGCAAAAACCTTTGTTTAATTTGGCACGCTGCACCAAGAGGCTTTGTGACAAATGTATCCCTCTAGTATTTCTATTTATTAACTCTTTGGTATACATATATCATCGCTGTCAAATTATAAATGTACAAGTGGAAATTTTCTCTATTCTTACTTTTCGACTAAAAGACATTATTATTCGGAAGTAAAGTAAGTCCTCAAAAACCGTTGCTTTGGTTTTTTTTTCTGTTTTAGGACTCTATCAACTTTAAGAGCCGTTAAGGAGCTTAACCCAGTTTCAGTAGCGTGAAGCGGACAAGTGACACTTTGTCATTTGCTGGATAGGACGCTGGTCTATCACAGATCACTTTCCCAAGACTCGTTTGCTTCGTACAGGAAATGTGTCCGCCAGTCAAAAACAATGTTTGTGTCATGATCTAACGATAAATGGTTTCCGACCCCAAATTTTAAGGGTCTAAACATACATTTGCTTCACAAGAAGAAGAAATTGATGAATTTCAAAATGCCAGCATAACAAATCACTTTCTTCATTACACATCTTACGAGACTGATAGCGCATTGGATAACTATTTACTTCATTCATTACAAAAAATCCACCAAAAACACAATAGAAAGTTGTTCTTTCTTCTTTGCATTCAACGAGAAAGTCATCAATTTCCTTTATACAAATGGAGACTGGTACTGACAGCATAATAGCAAAACTACAACGATGAAACCACGACCTTAAAGAGCAAGATTGACTTTACAGCTAGAATTGCCTCTTCTCCTCCTTCTTCTATCATTAGAATGATTGGTTATAGGTGAGGTGAGAAAGTTCATCTCAGCAGCAGCGATTAGAACCTGTAGGGCACAAATTGTTGTATCATTTGGACAAAGATAACAAATTCCTACGCAAAGGTTAAAATGATACTATCAAAGGTTAAAATGATACTATCAAAGGTTAAAATGATACTATCAAAGGTTAAAATGATACTATCAAAGGTTAAAATGATACTATCAAAGACTCAAAAAATAAACCATATGTAAGGAATATGAGCAGTTTATGACAATCTTACTACCCTCGGAAGATGAAAAACAGCTCAAGCTATCACAAATACCCAGCCAATGACAAAGGTGGCTCAAGCCAATATACCCTCACATTGAAAGCGGCTCAAGCCATTACAAATACGTTATCAATGACAAAACGGCTCATAAAGCCATTACAAAAATTCCATCAAACAGTAATTTTACCCTCAATTCCAAAGACAATTCTATGCCTTGTTCTAACAATCCATTCCTTCGTCATACTTCAAGGCATAAAGGGGATTAATGGGCTGGCTCCTTGACCTTTCCCGCATTTTGTACGGGTAGCGATCCTCTGCTTCCTTGCCCACGTCCCCTACCATCACAAAGTCAGAAGCGCTACCATCACTACCAACGCTTCCCCTTGAACCGCGACGGTTGTGATGGTGGTGGTGGTGACTGGAAGGATATTCTCCCAACTTGCAGAATGCCTGGTGACGGGCACTCTCAACGTTGGAGCGGCTTCGGTGTCGGGCGTAGTCAGATCTGAGGTTGGACAATGTCGATGCAGGCTCTCCAAACAACCACTGGTCATCAGCATCTGATGGGTTTCTTCCGGATAAAGTGGACTTTGGATACGTGTCCGAATAATCCTCAACAATTTTACCACTTCCTGCTGAGGTAGGGTTGGTTGGTAATTTCCGTTGTGGTTTCTGTGTGGATTTGAATATGTTGCGGATTCGGGATGTCAACTGTGTCGTGTTACCGTCATCCGAGGATGAGGACAAGTCTTTCGGTCTGTTCACGGTGGTGGATTTCTGAGTGGGAACATTTTCACCAGAGGAGGGATAGTCATATCGGTCTTGGTTCTCGTTCTCGTAGTAATGAGCTTTTCCCGTGGCCCTCTCTTGCTGGATATCTAACGGATCTGTGTGTAAACTATAGCTACTGTCTATACCCACATTTTTGATGGTAGGATGTTCATGTTCATTTTGTTCATTAATACCGGGCGGCACTTCAGGTGAAACGGGTGAAAAATCTTCACAGCTCGGATATAAATAATTTGTTTTGCTGTGGTGGGGATGGTTTGTAATCTCAGACGAAGTTGCTCCCATTAAAATATCGGAATCTGGGGACATGGGTTCACTCCCTTTGCTAGGGTCTACATTTGAATCACCCTCCCTCTCGTAGTAACTGTTATTGATGGTGAATTCCTCAATGTCATCTCCCATCGTCTGATTGAACCTCAGAGTGCCTTTCAGAATATCTCGCACCTGAAAACAAAAAGTAGAATATGAATGAATACGAGCGAAGAGAATTACACCGTATATAAAAAATCTGCTGGTTTCGCCTTATGCAGACTTGCTAGCCTGTTTTTTAAAAAGTGATTTTCCTGTTTTTCATTCATTTAAAAACTCGTCAAATGGGCTGTTTTCAACGTTTTTATTGAAAAAACCTATGTTTTCACAATATTTTTTTCTTCTTCATTTCTAATAATGTCCTGTTTTTATTTTGGTTAGGGTTGGCAGGCCTGCTTATGTGGCAAAATCTGCTCAGTTTTTTATAGCTGAGGGGTTTACCCCGAAGGCAGCAGTAAATGTGGATGGCTTGTTATTTTCAGTTTATGAACATGGTGTATCCACCTGAATCTATCTGTTTCATTACTTCAACCACAATAATGTTGATTCCCATAAGGCAACCTTTTAGCTTGATACTCTGTCTTCCAATTGCATAAGTAAAAAAAAATTATTTTAATTTCCCTTTCAACAAATAAATATTTTAAAAACCCTGTGTTATTAGTTATGCCATGAACAAAAGCTTCTTCTTTCTTGATCAATAACCATAAGTAGGCTTTCGGAGTAAGGTATGAACAAAAGCTTCTTCTTTCTTGATCAATAACCATAAGTACCTTTCGGAGTAAGATATGAACAAAAGCAATATACAATATCGGCAACACACTGAGAACGTGGCAGTGACAGAAAAGAGAAGAAAAAGAGTAATATCGTCGTTGTCGTTGTTGGATTCTAATTGTACAAGTTCCATTTTTCATGTTCTTCTTGAGATGTAAACGTACCGTTTAGACCGTTAAAATTGGAGGTGGGAAAACTTGTATGATTGGCTCTTTCTTTCTTTCTATCTTATCCAATTCCCTTTTATCATTACAGTGTAGGGCCAGCACTATGAGGCGGGATTTCTGTGGATCATGATATTAAGCCAAGCAGGTGATCAGCCCACTGTGATTAGATCACGACAAAAAAATGGGCACAATTCCCGTTCCAAACAGAAGTCTTTTTTTTTAAAGTCACAATTGAGAAAGTTGATTTGTACAAATATGCAGCTCTTGGGGGTATTTAAATGACTGACCAGTTTGATTCCAGCTAGACTGACCATCAGCTCATCTCCAACGTCCAGTTTCCTTTTTGATAAGTCTTGCTGAAGGCTGTCTGTAAAAGAAAACATGCATGGTTGGATAAAACAACAAATCATAATAATAATAATAATAATAATAATAATCATAATAATAATAATAATAATAATAGTAATAATAATAATAATAATAATAATAATAGTAATAGTAATAATAATAATAATAATAATAATAATAATAATAATAATAATAATAATGCAACCCAATCCCAAACTTCTTCTCTCTTTATCAATTCCTGTTATACCTTATACCTTTCAGTGTCACGACAAACACTAACTCAATTCTATAACGTTCCGTTTTCTTCTTGATAAAAAAGTATGTCCTTAAGAGCCTCTAAGGGCCGGAGCTTAGCCCGGTTTCGGTAGTATGAAGTGGACAAGTGACAATTTGTCACTTTCTGGATATGACGCTGGTCTATCACAGAATACTTTCCCAAATCTCATTTGAGAATTGGTACCCATTTCTACACCTGGGTCAAGTGAGGCAAATGGAGCAAAGTTTCTTGCCCAAGGAAAATATTAAGTGCCTGAAGCCGGACTCGAACCCACGACCCTCGCCATGGAAGTCTAGACCACTCAGCCACCTCGCCTCCAATTTTTCTTCTTGATAAGTCTCACCTTTTGCTGTCTGCAAAGGAAAATGGTCAAGGTTTGGTGGTAATGTGTGCATACTGATAATATCGGTGTTAGTGAGTTAAGAATTAGTTTTGAGACTCTTCGGGACATACTTTGCAATATGATATAAAATGTGATTGGAAAAGAAAGAAAAAACCACACAAAGAACCGAGGTCATGGGGGAAACACTGTACATCCAGTACAGGTATCGGTGGTCGAACGGTTAGCACGCTGAGCCAATCAGCGTGGTCAAGCTACATTGATCGTGATCAATGTCTGGATGGGTGACCACTCGGGCACTGTGTCCTTAGGTAAGGCACTCAACTCTGCTTACCTCACTCGACTCAGGTGTAAATGAGTACCCGGCCGAGGGCAACGAACGATCTTGTCAGAATGCTAGTGCTGAAGCGCCTGACAGGCAACTCACACTGTATACTCCTCAACCAGTTTACTGGCACAGTACCGACACGTGGTGTCAAACAAATAACCACACAAACACCAGAGGATGTGGGAGAAAACACTTACCAATGTGTACATCCAGTTTACTGGCACAGTACCGACACATGGTGTCCCTGTCATTCAACTGTCCTTGAAGACGGATCACCTGGTCTTGGTATTCCTTCTCCTGAAACACACGCAACAACAATTTCAAGTTGTGAGTTTTACGCCCTAAGGATCTCCGGGTTTATAGTCCATCTTCGATAGGACTTGATTGCAAAGAACATATTCTCTAACACAACTTTCCCAGCGGAAAATTTATAATAACCTCTTGAAGAACTACCAACATCTTTACTTTATACCAATTCAACAAGGTCACTTAGATGGTCAGGGAAGGGGGAAAAAGGGACTTGATTAAACAAAGCCAGAGCAATAAAAACTCTTGAGAAATTTCAACACAAAAATATCCTGACGTCACCACTAAGATCTGAACCCAGGACATTCTGGCCACTGATCAAATGCGTTACCCCTACTACACTAAGACACCCAGAGCTACTGAATGTTCCGGACCAAAGGGTAAAAAAAAGGAAATAGGATCCTGTTTATTGCCCTTTCGAAATTCTTACATTCTCATTTACTTTTTTACATTAAAGAGTTTCCCTTTCACAGACTTCAGGCTTTAGAAAGATCAGTTTAGTTTGAAAGTCAACGTTAACAGCTTTATATCCCAATAGTCTTTACAAACTGTGTTTGAATACTCCAAAAATCCTTACCGTGGCTGAGAGTTTCTTCTGCTTCTTTTTGGGCCATTTATTGGGCAAGGTGTTGTACTTAGTCGGGCTACCTGTCTCCGACGCATCTTCTGGAGACAAAGGGATAAGGGAATTGAGAATTGAAGATCATGCTTTGAATAACCTGAAACTAAAGAAACATGAGGAAAAATAACTCAGTTTGGTATTCATTGTTACAAAGCGGTGAAACGCATCGGCTTTATTCATACACTGCTCGGATTGTTACTACGAAAATGCTTGTAACCCGGATATACTGGATGAAACAAATGGGACCCCACCAGAAGCGTACCATTACCGTGTGATGGATTGACGAGGCAAAATGGGCTAAATACTTACCTGGGGTGAGAGGAAATATTTGAGAGGTATGACGGACACCAGGACTGGACTGAGCGGACCTGGCAGTGGACATCTCCATGCGGGCCAGGCTAGACGATGACGGATTGTGGCGCAACATGGACTCTTCCACTTGGGACAGGCTCACTGTTGACCCCAGGGGGTGATCAGGTTCATCTGATAACAAAGACAGAAACAATGTAATATGGATCCCAATCAAATTTGGTTTAAACATAGTAATAGAACCATGACATAAAATGTGATTTTTCTCTCCATTAAAAAATGAGTAGAATCAAGATTTTAGACTTTTATAAATCAGTCCAATGATATCGGCCATTTGTAACATGACATCTGTTCACAAGGGTCCCAGTGGCACAGAGCTACGGTTCTCGCCTCTGAAGTGAAAGGTACCAGGTTCGATTCCCGGCAGCGACACTGTCGGGTATTTTTCTCCTTGACCTATACACCACTCCCCTGATCCTATTCAGGTAGGTGTGATCAAGAACCTAGTCCTATCGGAGACAGACGATAAACTCGGAGGTCCCGTGTGCACGTTAAAGCCGCTGTCCAGGCAAAATAATTCCTACCACAATGGTCAAGGTGGGTTGATCACCTGCTTGGCCTAATATAATGATGGCAGAAAGAGAAATCATAATAAAAAGACGAAAGTATGCAGGGAACCAAAGATGGTGGTAAACAGTGTGAGAAAATAGATTAGAATATATGTAACAAGAAGTAAGAATAACAAATAATACATAAACTATATAACCAATGATAGAGTAATGAAGAGGTGATCTGAAGCAGTTTTTTGCCAACAGTAATAGTAGCGTTAAGAAACAGATAAACAGAATCTGCAAAAAAATTGTGTATATTATAACAAGCCCTACACTGTAATGGTAAAAGGGAATTGGATAAGAAAGAAAGAATATTATAACAAAAGAAATGTACAAATCTCTAGTTTTAAAATGCTAGACCTGTCTATAGTAGTTTTATCCTAAAACTGATTTTTGGCTTTGATATGAAGAGTCCACGCGGAAGATGATGTTGCCACTCTCCCCTTTCCTTCATTTTGTTTTCTTATCCTAAGCGCATATATTACCCCCAAAGAGTCTTGCTCCATGTCCAGCATGGATGAACACAGTGCTGGAACAACTCTGGATCAGGTAGTTAAAGCAAGCAGGTGATCAGCCCACTTGTTTTGTTTTTTTGTGCGTTTTAGGGAAGGTCATTTCAGCACCTGTTACACTGTTATGTGGCTATTTCCAAACAAGTCAAAAGCAGATTGACAATTTTTATGATTAAAATCAAAATTCAATTCTTGTATATGGCTATACGGACTACTTCCAAACAAGATGAGCCCACGGGGTGCCTTCCCTTTCCTTTATAACATTGGAAATCAAAGAGAATCCGACACTGGTAATGATAGATGGTATCAATAAGAAAAAATGTGAAAGTACCAAAATAACAGCCATAGAGAGGGAAAATTATGTAGTCGACTGTGGGGATCAAACCCACGCCTGCGAAACGCAACCCCGCCTCGGCAGAGATAGTGACCCACAGGTTCTACCAACTGGTCTATCCACAACTCGGAAATGATAGTCAATGGATTTGATCCCCACAGTTGACAAAACAATGCTTTTCTTCGATAGCTGTTTTTCTGGTACTTGATGGTTAGTTGAAGCATAAAGAACAATTGTAGAAAATAACTACACATCCCAAACAACAACAAGCAAAACATGGAAAAACAAATTAACACTGAACACTGAAAACCAAAAGGGAAAAGATAAAGAAAGAAAGAACTCAATAATAATAGTGAATATAAATTTAACAAACAATAAGAGAAAAGCACAGCATTAAAACTGAAAAAATGTGAACAACAATAACATCCAAAAAAGGCAAGATAAGCATTCATAACCTCGGGATTCAAAGTAATCAGAATAATAATCATAATAATGATGATGATATAAGTTATTCATATAATATTCATTTTTTGCCCACTCCCGTTCTGAGCATATAAAACGGGTGACGATATGCTTTTGACACAACACGAAGCAAAATGGAAATTAAAAAGGCACCCAAAAAAAAAAAAAAAACTTAAAATAATTGACATGCTCAAAGACAGACAGATTGATCTCTCTTCACATATATTAAAATATTATATTTCAACAACTGTTTGTGTTGTATCTCCATTTCTTGGTTACCTGTTTCATAGTTACTCGGTTATCCGCTGTGTTTCATAGTTACTCAGTTATCCGTTGTTTTTCATAGTTACTCGGTTATCCGCTGTGTTTCATAGTTACTCAGTTATCCGTTGTGTTTCATAGTTACTCGGTTATCCGCTGTGTTTCATAGTTACTCCGTTATCCGCTGTGTTTCATAGTTACTCAGTTATCCGTTGTGTTTCATAGTTACTCAGTTATCCGCTGTGTTTCATAGTTACTCAGTTATCCGCTGTGTTTCATAGTTACTCGGTTATCTGTTGTGTTTCATAGTTACTCATT
>JARBEQ010205174.1:0-21918 GCA_030265355.1 Tritonia tetraquetra
ATGGAGTAGAGGATAAACTTTTAGAGTATCAAAGTGGATTTAGACCAGGAAGAAGTGTACAGGACCATATCCATACATTCAGGCAATTAAGTGAAGCGACATATAAATATGATAAGAAAGTTCATGCTTACTTTATTGACCTACAAAAGGCATTTGATTCTTTGAAAAGGAAAGAGTTATGGAAAATCCTCAAAGAACATGATGTCAATAACAATCTGGTAGAGGCAAAAAAAAAAAGTACTGTCTAGATTACAGGTAAAACAACAATGGAGTTATTAAAAAAGAGAGGATTTAGGCTTGTAGAGGCAAAGAGGATGTCACTGAATAGGGATCAAAGGTGAAAGTTTGTGTATCATGCATAAACCTTACACCGAAAGGTACTAAAAAGGTTATTGATAAAGAAAGAAAGAATCAATGCAAACACATTAAAAATGTGGGGTTTTTTTCTAAAAAAAATAACAGCCAGCTAATGATGTTTCGAATTAAGAAAATTAACTCAATAATATTTATCGGTTGGTATATTTCTGTATTCACCTCCGATCGCCATCATAGTGTGAGTGAGACTCTGGTCGAAGTTGGCAATGTCAGACACAACTGGAAATTTCGACCCTGGTCGAATTCAGCATGAAACGTGTTAACATTCAAAAGCGTTCTTGGGTAGCAAAAACAAAAGCTTCACTGTAGCAAAAATCTCAATTAAGGCAGAACAATTTTTTTGCTGATTTTATTCAACAATAAAACAGCAATGTCTGAACTCCCCATTGAACAGGGTCTGATTGGAATTGAGGCTTACTAGAAAGATAAAAATATGATCAGCTATTTTCTTATTCTGAACATAAGGATTTATAAAATTAAAATAAACAATTTGTTTCATTTTCATCACCTGTAACACAACTTGGACTTCAAAGTTTTGTAACATTTTTTACATGAATATTAACCCATTCATTACTAATCTGCTCATTTCTGCCTGCCGTTTCTGGTAGAAGTAGAGCTACTAATCACTTCTCTTGCATCCATATCTGTAGACAAAACGGAGTCATAGACTGGTCAAAGGGAAGTTACTCAAGTAATTTCACCCCTACTTTCAATTTCACAACCCAGCATGTTTACAATGGAGACCAATTTTTCTCTTTTGTATTCCAAGGTTACTTCCCTTCTCTTAGTAATGAATGGGTTAATAAGCAGATGGATCATTTTTTAAATTTTAACATGGTATATAAGGTATTTTGTTCTTTTCATTTTGATATTATCATCGTGTACAGATTGAATATAAAAAGGTATACATTATATTTTCTGTGGACACTGTGAGATGTAAAATTGATATACCCTAAAAGATCTCATGTTTAAATCTTTCCCAGTAATATCTTAAATGTTTCATTACTAAAATCAAATCCTTTTTTTCTGCCTTATCACATTAAACAGCCAAGTTGGTCCATTCCAACAGATTAAAGTTTGTGATCGTTCCATGACAATTCTACAAAAATACATAACAAAATTCCCCATAAATCATAGTGTTGAAATTTCTTCACCTGAAGGATGACCAAACAAAATCAACTAAGTCTAAGTATATTAAGTGGCTTAAAACAAAAAAGCTGACAGCTTTATTATTATCATTAAGTGAGAAACATATCTAGTAAAACTAAATGTGTTCAAAACTTAGGTGGTTTAAAATTCCAAACGAGAGCGAAAAATGGAAATGTTGATCAGATTTTGATATAGGTATAATATATGACTTTAACTGCTTGAGAACAGATAAAGACTAAAAAACACACATAACTTACAAATTTTCACTTTTTGTGAAGAATAAGAAAGAAAAACGATAGACATCTTTTAAAAACCTGTAAAATGATTAAAACATTACGTACATGCTTTTACACAGCAGCAAAAGAACATTTACAAGTGTTAAAGAGAAAAAGTTTCATGGCATATGAAATTTTCTTAAAACAAAAGAAGAGATTTGCATATATACGGTGGACGGATGATGGATATTGAAGTCAATGGTAAAATGATTTCACTCAAGGTTTTGAATGATATTAGTTCACAGCATGACAAACATTAATCTAAACTGTTTGCTTTCTTACTTCAAAACAAACAAAATAATAATAACGATAACTCAAAAGAAAGGACACTATTTCTTTGAAAGACTTATAACGTAAAAACAAACAAACAAACCCAGCAATTTATGACAAAAAGATCAGCTAAATACGGGTCACTCTGTTGTTAAATGTTGCATACTATTAATACGCCGTAACACCATTTCATAGATAAAGTATCAATTACAAGAGACAGTTTCTAGAAAATAATCAAATATCAAGAGAGAAAAATTTAAGCTGCACATAATAATATGTATATATATAATATGTTTAAAATCAAAATGTCATTTTGAAATAACTCGATTAGATCACATGTAGAAAAAACAGTTTTAATAATCAACTAAAATAAAAACTAGCATTAAAATATTTGTTCTTTCTGCCTTTGTCATTTCTTCATTGGTTTTGTAGTAAGAAAACAGACAGTCTTATTTGTTCTTGAGTGGAGGGCTTCAATTAAAAAGGCATAATGCAGGGTGAGCAAAAAAAACCTACTCGATTTCATAAATTTATATTTTCAAAAGTAATTTGAATATGTATGTAAATATTGTTACATCTGACACATTATTAACATTTAAAATGTTTATTTACAACAACATAATACCTGTGCACCGGTAGAACCAGTACCAGGGCGCACCGTTTGAATCACATGGCAGTGCAAACTGTGCAAGAAGTGTCATTTAAAATTGTGCTTCTCCTTAATGTGTTTGAATTTGCGAAAACAAAGTGTTGTGGCCATGCAGCGTGCTTTCAGATGAGAATGAAATGTGAATCTACGTTTTAACACCTCCATTCTAACGTGATGCAACAATTTCATTAGGGATGATGCATCTGTACACTCGATCACACTGGATTTGCAGCAGGAGAGTCTGGACTGAGCTAGAAAACCGTCTTAATGCACATCGGGTGTCTGTGATACCAACCGACACCACAAAAAACTTTATGGAATCATCCAACTTTAGCTAAAAATGTGTAAGAACATTCCAATAACTTTTGAAAAAAAAAAGAGAAAAAAATTAAATCAAGGAGTTTTTTTTTGCTCACCCTGTACCTACAATAAATCTCCATGTTAATACATAATACAATTACTCAACTTGATGCATTTTTCATAAAAGGTACATTGGATGCTTTCATCTGTAATACAAACAAAGGGGGTAAATATGAAACAGACAGAGAAAGATAGGCAGAAATATCGATAGGAACAAGGAGAAGATACCAAAAGGAAAGATGGAGTTTGTAATCAGAGACAGTTAAAAGGTTTCTTGTTATGACTATGGCTGTGTTGGGCTGAAACTTGTTTTGCTTACAACAAATTATTTATTTTAAAAAATTAATTCCATGCCCTAGGTCAACAAATGAATAAAAAACTTACTTTGCCTTCTTGTTGTGTATAAAAGAATACAACAAAATATGTAAGTCCTTGTAAATTGTTTAAAACACGAGCTCAGTTAGTGGAATTGGATTCAAATCACTTGAAGTCACTTGTAATAAATTCTGATATCATCCTAAAAAAAACAGAGTCAGTTACGTCTTTAACAGACTACTAGTAATAATGCTCCTATTTCTTAGTCTTTCCTGTTTTCTCTGCCATTCTAGTGGTAGCACACAGTCTTATGTAGTCATTCTGTTGTATTTTCTGTCTAAGAAATCAATGATATAGGATAAAGTATTAATCTCATTATCATTCTTAGCCCTGAAAATGATTTTAGTAACGCAGAGTGATGTGAAATTTCATGTCTAAACTCCCCAAAAAACTGGTCTGGAAAGAGTTAATTGATGAAACCCTCTTTTTTCAAGAAAGACTGGACCATGATCACAAATAAACAACATTGGAATTCTACACTACATTCTTTTGGTCTTAAAACTGGCTTTCATACAAAACACTTAAACATGAAAAACATGTGACAAATCCTTGTAACAATTTATCATATTTCTACACAAATACAATCCTTGATATAGTTGTATATAAAGCAAAACAAGTTGTCAGCCCCTGTAAGCAGCCAGAGTGGATTGCAGTAGATGTAGGAAGAAGAGAGCCAATCTTATCAGATTTCAATGTGTACTCCAGGTTTGACTCGTCATAGTGTAATAAATACACATCAAATAATACACATCAATCTACTTCATTAGGGGTGGACACATGTACTTTAAACAACGATTGTCAATAATAAGATAAACGACTCTAGCATTTTTATCGAGGTCAGGCGGAGAGTGATGACCCTTTGTTTGTCATTGCTTGATTCAAAATACTTTGCTATTGCGTTCTATTGAATTCAAGAACCTTTTAGTGAAAAAATGACACCAATCCAAGGGAAATCAACTCTCAACTGTGCTCGCTTATAATATAGAAAAAATGCTCAGTTGTTTATCTTATGTATTTATCATCTTTGCTTTAACTGTGTATTTGAATGTAACATATAATTACTTCCACTGTCAATCATACCATACTGTGTGTCCATTGCAGATTATATCGGGACAGCATTGAAGGATGGTTTTCATTGCTAAGATCAAAATTAGGATATGTGCGATAAAAAATACTGAAATCTTTAAAGTTTGAAGCTGATAAAAATATTTCTTCCTTTATCAATTGCTGGTCTACCTTGTTGTTGTCAGGTGATCAAAATATGTAGGAATATTCATGTATGTGCAATGTCTACAGAAAATAATTATTCTAAAATAATATATCAATAACAATTTCAAGAAATTCAATTTAAGTCTTTGCTGTCAAATTACGCAATAATGTGATATTGCTATTGCTGTTAATAACACTTGTCACAATATTATGCAATAGTCACAGGCACCTCTAATAATGCATGACGATTTTTTTTACGTGTGCAATCCTACTTTCATTTTTATGCTTTCTATAACTTTTAACTTCCTTTCACAAATTAAATTGAATCAATAAAAATGTTGGTAAATTTAATAGATGAGATAATTTGATAATGAAAATATATGGTCTGTCATAATGGTTACATAATTCTGTTGATTTACTAAAACATCCTTTTACTGTCATTTGATTTGGCAATATCGTCGTTAGGGTACATCAGATCTCTGTTTTAATTTTTCTTTCACCAAAGGAGAGGACAGTAAATATTTCTGTGTTGTTTACTTGTAAATGTTTCCTTTCATCAGATGAAAGCAAACATATTTCTGTGTTGTTTACTTGTAAATGTTTCCTTTCATCAGATGAAAGCAAACATATTTCTGTGTTGTTTACTTGTAAATGAAACAATTGGATTGATTTGTCTTGTTTGTTAAAACAAAATAGTTACGGTGATAATAGTACTGGAAATAGAACCATCGGGTTCAGTTCATACAAATAGCCAAAAAGAACATGGCTCATCAAACCTGGAGTTCTCTATCAATTGCATGAAGAAAAAGACCTTGCCAGAAAGTTGTAATGAAAGATTATAAAACTGATAATTCTTATCTATATCCTTCTGAAAATTCATGCAAAACAGACAATAATATTTTGAGAGATACTGTACCTCCCTGTAACTGAAAATTGAAGTTAACTAGGATAAACTCGACATCATTTTTCCTTCTTTTTCTCTTATCAATTCATCTAAACAGCACTCACTATAAAATATGTTCTACAAAGATAGCGAAATAGGCTGAACCTCATTGTATTGTAGTATGACACAGAGTGTACACGACTGACGCATGAGAATCATTACTACTTGGTCAGTGCTAAAAAGATTCTAAAGCTTGAGGTTTTACGTCCTTTCAACACACAAAGATCATATCAAAGGCAGTTCTAAAGAACTTGAGAAGATTCCATGTGAATCTCCAAGGCCATGAAAACTCTGAAAGGACCAGAAAAAAAACCCATGCTAGGCGGGCTCGAACCCGGTCGTCGGCATCTGAAGTCGAGTGACTTAACCACTGAGCTACGGACACCCCCTGGTCATTGCTCATCAGATATTTGAGAGAGGTACTTTTTTACCATTAATTACCTCACACATCAAATTTTCAAATTGTCAAATTAAAAAAAAAATAACAAACTACTATTTCTCATATATAATGATAATATTTTTTCTAGCAAATGCAGCAAGGTCCTTCTTTCACACAATTTGAGCAAGATTGTTGTCAGAAATAGAAGATACAGCATCCATCCAATGAAATTTCGTCGTTGTAAAGCAATTCATCATTTGGTTGTGTTGAATATACAATATATCTTTATCATCATTATCAAAATTATTATCATCAGCAGTTTTTATCTTGTCAAAACACTGATACATTAAATTACATCAAATATAATATATAATATATAAACAATAAAAAAAACCAAAAAAACCAACTCATTCCATTATGGGTAAATAGTAAATGGAAAGTTGAAAACAAGAAACAAAATATGGAGGGATTCAGGTTTTTGCATGGACGGGACGGTCAGTAAAGAAATGAAAAATCAGCTTGTTCCTTTCACTGAAACAAGTATTCTTCAATAAGAATTTGAATCACAAAAAAATTGTAAATTTAAAAATGTTTTACAATAATCTCAAAAAGCACACTTTAAAAAAAAGAGAGATCTTATTGTCACATTAAGTATACACATAATATTTATATAGATATATTCTTGCTGAATATATGTTTTGACATTCATTTATTATTTATAGTAAAATAGAATGAAAGAACAAAGAATAAAAATGGTTTTTAATAAGAGAATCATCACAACTAAATCAAACATTCAAATTCATTAATGGAAGATATCTTTATAACCATTCTTTATCTGGTACACGTTTCTTCAATCCAAGAAAAGTGGTGGATATCAATGTGGTTTTTTTTCTTGAACAAGAAGTTTATGGATTTTGATTTATGATTGACCATGTGAACTTAGATTTAAGGTGATGACATTTCTAAAACTGAAGCAAGTTAAAACAGCTTGTGCTTCTTCCAAAAAAGTTGTCACATTCGCACACATCAGTCAGTTATCAGTGACGATACGTACAATTAGTCTTATTCATTAAATTAAACCGAACTGCAATAAAAATGGTTACTTAAAAACAGAATTAAATACACAAGTTATGGACATCTATTGAGAAACAGCTGAACTAAAGCGTCTAGGACAGGTTACCTCGTAACTCAAAATACCAAATGTGAATAAGTTCCCTGACACTCTATATGAAGCCCACACTAGAAGTTAAAAAGTTTTTAAAATGCACAAAAAACAGCGAAAAAATATTTACATGATGATATCAAATTTAAATCATACCTGCTCTTCACTCTCCTTGTCATGGTAAAATTGTTCGTTGTACTTTTCACAAACAAATATAGAAATAACATAAAGGCTT
The DNA here is from genome assembly GCA_030265355.1 of Tritonia tetraquetra. Lineage (NCBI taxonomy): Eukaryota > Metazoa > Mollusca > Gastropoda > Nudibranchia > Tritoniidae > Tritonia > Tritonia tetraquetra. Next base: position 7,382 of record JARBEQ010205174.1, read on the forward strand.
TTATGTAATATGGTCTACGGATAAAATGGACGGATTTCCAAATAAATGATATGTTTTCTCCAGACACATTTTTATTATATGACAAACAACATCATCAAGCTAAGATTTTAAGGAGGGAACGACTTATTTTAAATTATTTGATTGAAATCTTACCACTTTTTCTCTTGCACAAATCAATATGAAAAGTATGTTAAATTCCAATATCACAAACTCTAGGTACAAACGATAAATGATAACAGCCCCCACCAATAAAACATTTTAAAAATCAATCAAATCTAGATATCACGTAATTCAAACAAATCTTTCCTTAAAACAAATTAATGCAAACAGTTCATTTTTCTCTATTTTGTTAACCCCTAGGGGCCAATTGACAATTTATGATGGGTCCAGCCACGATTGTGTCAAAGATTGTGTCTGTCTCTTTAAAAAATTAATCCCCTTAGATATTAACCCATGATCACAAAAAGTTACAAAATATCACTATAAAAATGACGGATAAGTATATAGTGTGCAGCAAGCAATGACAAATAAATGAACCACTCTTCCCATCAGTCAGGCCTGCAAACCCTAGCCAAAGTGAAAACAAGTCACTAATAGAGAGAAAGAGCGAAAATCAAAGAAATAGTGTGAAAAACTGAGGAATTCAAAAATGACTATAATAAAACAGAACAATCCCTCTGAAAAACAGGACTTGGCATATCTGAACAGTAAGAACATCTCAAAGGTGTCTGGTGATCTTGAAGATTGCATCTAGCTGGTATCTTATGGCCTGAATTTCATCATCAACCCTTTTCACACAATATGAAGACGGAATTCATAAAGTTCCTCTTTGTTCACAGTGTGAGTTGTTGGGGGTGAATAAGTGTTTGGCTGCTGGAGACACAGGTACATCTTCTGGCTCTTCATGTTTTGGAGTGAGACCTTTCCACATGAAAATACAAAGGGATGTTCTTTGTCCACACCAGACAAAGATTCCACTTCAATTCTTTTTAAATTGTGGATCCTCTGCCACATAAAATCCTTTATCATCTCCTGATTCATCTTTCAGTATGAAGTATATATATAATTCAAAACTTCCAAATCAGGCTGCTCAATCAAATGATGGGTGGATCACCTGCTTGTTTTAGATTCTTAATCTTGTGTTTCATACAAGGCTGACCCAGACTTTGATTCTGTAAAAAAGAGAATTGGATAGAAAGAAAGAAAGAAAGAAAGAAAAGAAACGTTGTTACAGAAATATAGTTGTAAAATATGGGCTATGGGAAACACCCACAACACATTTATATTAAGAATACAAGAAGAAAATTTGATTGCTATTAATAGGAAAGCTAGCAAAATGTATGCAGCTTGTGGCATTATAAAGTCGACCCTTAACAGTTTTGCCACTGGGTCACGGGTAATAGCAGTCACTACTCATCAAGGAGACCGTAAATACTTTACATAAAACACAAAACTACCAGTGTCCACTTGAACTCCCTAACCCGGGCCCACCTCTTGCATTCATTAATGCAGATGGAGGGTTGGGAGACGGAAATAATTCGCTGGCACTATTCCCTCCACCCAGTAAGCCTACATTGGGGTTGGAGTTATTGCCCGTAGCGTAAGCAGAGCTGTGTCTAAGTCTGTGGCCGGAGGGAGAGTTGGATCCGTCGTCGACACTCAGAGGTGATCCAATCATAGGGTTACTCTCAGCTTTAGTCGGTGTGGATGGCATCATAGTGCGACGTTTGTTGAGGTCTGGAGATAAAAAGGGGAGGAAATAAATTTTCTTTATGTTTCCATTCTACCTTTCAATGTATGGGCAGCTACAGACAGAGCATTTAATTTTGAAGCTGACAAAAAGAACAATGGAGAGCAGCTAAAAACCATTCTCTCCATTGGTATTTTACCAAGCGTAGCATTCTCTCTGTGTGAGTCTGTAGCTATCCTAGGGCATACGGAGCACAAATAAGTGACATAAAATATCATTATATCTGAAAATGAATGGCCATGGGCATTCACTGCCCTTGTAATACTATTTACAAAAGCACAAATGAAAATGTGGAGAGAGATGATGATTGTAGTACAGTTTATCCAGTTTATAGCAACTCGGTTAATCTTAATTTCCGCTTAATCCCAACTTTTCCCCAGAAATATAATTAACAAATTCTATATAAAACTTACTGGTTAATCGCAACTTCAAATATTGTGCCGCTCTCGTCGTGTTGCGATTAACTGGAGTCAAATGTATAAAAAAAGGTTAAAATATCCATCCCACAAAAAAATATATGACCTCAATCAATTCCCGGAATTGTGATGTACCCCTGAAGAATCCCACTCGAGATGTTTCCCAACGTCGTTTCTCTGCTGAAACTCAAAGAGGTTGTTGTCATGATTCTAATATATTTTTCAACCTAATAAATATACCAGTGCACCTGCCAGCACCAATCTATGAAAATAACATTGTGATCAAAGATCTTTTAACCTTACACCGAAAGGTACTAAAGGTTATTGATAAAGAAAGAAAGATCAAAGATCTTTTAGTGAGGATTTTCGACAATGGCATTACCTTCAACACACCTTGTGGTGATGCCAAAGCCATTCAAATGGACTGATGAAATCATGAGAAACAGAACACAAGCGCTTTGTGTCTCTTTTATCTGTTCTATTTTCAATTAATTTTGTTTTTTATCTCTCCTGAAAAAAAAAACCATGACAGACTGAGGTGGTTTGCTTGCGACACCAACAAAATGTTTTGTGGATACAGGACATGTGCAAAGAACCTGGTGGTCAAGAAGTGCAAAGAAATGTGGGGGATGTGGATGCTATCCAGAGACAATTCTAGAAATGGAGAATTCAACTGGCCCCCACCTTGTGGGAGGGGGGGAGGGAGAGAGAGAGAGAGAGAGAGAGAGAGAGAGAGAGAGCGAGAGAGAGAGAGAGGGAGGATGATGGAGAGTGAGAGATAGAGACAGACAGAGAGAGACAGAGAGAAAGTAAATAACATAAACATAAGGTACAAATGGGCCAAGCAAGACTTCCTTTCTTCGCATTGAAGTTAAGTTTTTTTACCTGCTATAGCCAGAAGCATTTTGCGCCTAGCACCAAAAGTGGAAATTCCCAATTCTCTAAGATCATGATCAGACAAGGTCAAAAAGGTGGAGAGGTCAATCTGGAAAATCAGAACAAGGTCATCTTATGAAGGATACAGCTGCTGTATGAATAGTAACATGAAAATAAAACATAGGTAAACTATCAATGACAAAGTGACTGGTTATTGTTATCACTGAGGCGCCGGAGGTTGAATGGATAGCATGCTGAACCGGTCAGTGTGGTCAAGCTACGTTGATCATGATCAGTGTCTGGACGGGTGACCACTTAGGCGCTGTGCCCTTAGGTAAGGCACTTAACTCTGCTTACCTCACTCGACTCAGGTGTAAAAGAGTACCCAGCTGATGGCAATGAACGCTCTTGTCAGAATGCTAGTGCTGAAAAATTGTTCAAAAGTTCAAATAACAACAAATCAAGCAAAGCAGATCACAAAAGAGAGTTTACAGAAGAAAGAGGTACGCTTTAGTGCCCTTTGGGATTTGCCGTCAGGTGCGCATTACTACGCTTCAGGACGTTACGACAACTACCAACCCTCCTCCAGAAAAATAGTTGTAAAGTTGTTGTGTCATGCTCTTTTTGACAAAGAATGACTTGAAGATTTGTAATGAATCTCCGAGGCAGAGCCATGAAGGAAAACTCTGAAAGATCCAGGGAAAAAAAAACCCAACACACCCCGGACTTCCGCATCCAGAGGTGAGTGACTTAACCATTGCGTCACACCCCCACCCTCCCCCCTGAAAAAAATAAAATATATAGATATATATAAAATATAGAACCTCAAACTGAGGACAGTACCATTTCTGGCTCTTAGCTTTCATCAGCCCAGTTCAGAGTGAACTTTGAAATTATGTTCCGACATGGCATCTAAAGTACGGCCACGGGCTTCACAGGGTGAAGCTATGGGGTAAAAGCTATGGGGTACAAGCTACCATATCGGCCCATAACCCGCAAGGCCGGCATACACCAGAGTGCTCAAACCCAATATATATATATATAAGATCTAAACTAAACAACAGATGCCATACCTCTTGTTGCTGAAATAAGTCTGTGTACTTGCTGAGTCCCAGGGCACTAAATAATTCAGCCAGATCGGTTTTGGTGGCCCACATACTCTTATTCTGGGGGAGGCTGGCACTATCTACATGGTTACTGTGGCTTAGGCCATAATGAACTGGATCGGGAAAAGAAAAACATCACATATATTATGAAGGTGTTTGAATTCTTGGATACACCGTGTTACAAACAACTGGACAGGACGCTGGTCTAAGCAGGTTACTTTCCCAATGCTCAAATTAGAATTGGTACCCATTTCTACACCTGGCTCAAATAAGGCAATCAGAGGGAAGTTTCTTGACTAAGAAAACAACGAAAAACCTCAAGCGAGAATTTGAACCCATAACCCTCCTCATGAAGGTTCTTTGTCTTAAGCATTGCACCACCTTGCTTCCAATGTTGCAACATGAATAATTCTATTGAAATGATCAAGTTACAAAAGGAATAATTCTATTGAAATGATCAAGTTACAAAAGGAATAATTCTATTCAAATGATCAAAACAACTGTATTTAGTTCTAACCTTATAAAAAGATACTTTATAGAAGTTGATGTCAAATATGGTTAAAGTTTCTCTGATACCAGAAAGTTTGACAATGAGATAGATAATCTTTCTTTATTCTTTCCTGGTTTACCTCTCGGTGTCCAGATTGAGATAGATAAAAATATTATTTATTTCTTCTTTTTCTCCAAATGCTGTAGGCCGAGACTGCCATATTCCTTTTGTCTGTGACCTTCTACTACTTTCGTTATTTCAAATTCATATCTTAAAACCTTGTAAGTTAAGCACTCGTGCATCATGTGTGATATTGTGATAATCTAAGTATTAAAAGTTAGTTTATTTTTTGCAATTGTTTTTTTTGCTGGAGAGTTTCAATTAAACTGGACCTTGAGTGTCAAGGTACTCAGGTACGGTCCAAGAGACAAGTTGCCCCCATATCTTACTCCTATGTATTTCAGTCAGAGGAAGTCAAGGGAGGGGGCTTCTGTGGCTCAGAGGTCAAGTCACTCAACTTTGGACGCACAGGACTGGGTACAAGCCCATCTAGCATGGGGGTTTTTTTTCTGGTCCTTTCAGAGTTTTCATGGCTCTGCCCTGAAGGTTTATGTGGAATCTTCAGGGCAGAGCCATGAAAATTCTGAAAGGACCAGAAAACAAAAAAAACCCATGCTAGATGGGCTGGATCCCAGTCATGTGCGCCCTGAAGATTTATGTGGAATCTTCTCAAGTTTTTCAGAACCATCTTTGATATGACCTTTATGTGTTGAAAAGGGCGTAAGACTTCAAGCTTTTTTTAAAAACAGAAGAAGGGTTAAACCCCAAATGTTCCACACCCCTGTTTTTGGTCCTTTGGAAGTTTTTACATTTTCCTTTTATACCCATAATTTCCAACAGCCTTCATTTTACTGTAATTCACAACATGTTAAAAAAGGGAAAAAATCAAATAAGTCCTAAGAAATGTCAAATAAAAACCCAAGGAAACACTTACTTTTCTTCCTGGGACTCGGATACTCTCCTGGCGCCTTATTGAGGAGACGTGACGACGGAAGGCAGGGGGGAGCCCTATTCGAATGCGGCTCATCATTCCACAGGCCCTGGTCAATGGTCAGATCAATCTCAGGACGGGGAGACTGGGGGAGAATCAATAGTGGAAATGTGGTTGTAGAGATCTTAAGATTTGAAAAGATTTATATTCCATTTTACTTGGCTTTCTTTCTTTCTCTAACATTTCCTGGTTAAACTTCAACGTTTGGTGTCAGGTTTATCCATAATAAACAAACTTCCTCCTCTCCTATCCATTTCAACTTCTTTTCTTTGCAGCTATTTAAGTTAATTCTCTTTTCTTTGCAATAATAAAAATACAAGTTACAAACAATGCATTAAATGTTACATACTGTAAATCAATTATACAAACTATGAATTAAATGTCACAAACTGTGAATGAAATGTTAAAAACGATGAATGAAATAATGTTACAAACTATGAATAAAATGTTACAAACTATTTATTAGTGAAATGTTACAAACAAATGATGAGTGAAATATTACAAACTACCTCATATCCCATGACATCATTGTCCATACACCGGGTACTAATTCCCATTTGGCCCAACTTATCTCGGATAGCGGATTCCGGCATGGATTTGGAGAATCCCATTCCAGACCAGATATCCGTTGGAATCCGAGATTCTCCTTCTGGTTTCTTCTGCATTGCTGTGGATAAAATCAAGAATGGAAACACCTTAGATTGATGTTTGACCCTTCCACACCCATGAGTTTTAGGAACATAGCATAGTCTTTCTACTGCAGTCATTCCTCCAGATGGTTCGCTATTACCCACTACGGCAAACCAGTGATCACAAGAAGAAAAAGAGCAAGCACACCTAAAAAAAACTGAATGAAAACTTCATGACCACGTGGGTCATAACAGGATGACGAAAAGTGATCAAACAAATAAACACACTACAATTATGCGATTTTTGTCTATCTTTCAAATAAAGCAATAAAATATTTCACCACGCAAGTCATTTTGATAATTTTGGAACATCAATGTAATATTCAACAAGTTTGTAATCAGGTATTTTATCCCCGGCAGAGAAAAAATAATGAATTGTTTTATACACCATCACTTCTTGCCATCGACGGTTAGTCTGGAGGATGAAAACTCAGGCAGTGCCTGATATTTGGAGTTGTAGGATGGATTGCAGGTTTTTCACCTAATTTCCTTATTAGACGATAACATCAGACTGCAGTCAACATCAGACTGCAGTCGAATTGAAACCCTGAATCAATTGAAAGTGTAATGAGGCCATTAGTTTCTAGAATATATTAGACCATATTGGTGAAAACATAGAACGACAAATAACATTAAATGAAGCTTCTCTATAAATGTTACTTTCAGATTATATCATTATTCACTCTATAATGTTAATTTTAGATTATATCATTATTCAGTGACCCATCAATTGATAGATACTTTGGTTCTTTAACAACCGAACAGTTCTATGAAAGGGTTAAAAATTTAAATATCAAGGGTGATGGTTATAAACTTTATATAATATTACTACAGTACATTAACAAAAAAACAATGATATCATTTTCTGAGCTCACCTTTCATGGCAAGGAGTTTCTTTTGCTCGTAGTCAAACCCATACTGAAGAGGAGGAGAGAAGAGAGAGGAGGAAGAATTTTTCCTCTCTATACCTGGTGCCAACTTCTCAGAAAGGTCAGGTTCTGAAGGACTTGGTGAATCTCTAGTTTGACCACCATTGCTAAAAAAAAAAAAGTGAAATGTTGAAAAAAATGACGTAGAGTAGGTGTACTATATAATGTGACCAGCCCCACCCGTGGCCAGATCACTTATTCTTATTTTGTACTTTTACTTCCGTTCTAACAACATTATTCAATGACAATTCTTTAGGTCCTGATTTTCCATGGCATGAAACTGTCACATCACAATCCGTCACTTTTGAATATGATACTGGTCAATCACAGTTTACTTTCCCAACCTCTTAGTGAAGAGTTGGTACCCATTTCTTCTTCTTGATCACTCAGATGGTCACGTCGACCTCTTGTGTGAAGGCCGCTGTGTGCTGCAGGTCCTCCAGGCTACCATAGAGTTTCCCGTTGTGGGCACGCCTGCAGCAGATATTGTTGTCATACTGCCGGTCTGACAGGGACACTGGGCTGACTGGTCGATGCGGAACTTGGTGTAGAGGTACCCATTGGGACCATTGGAATAAAGTTTCTTGCCCAAGAAAACAACAAACAGCTTTTTCCGGCTGTGGGAGGGGGGGGGGTCATACCCACAACCATCTCAGATTGTTCAGGGGGGCCTTGTGGCATAGCGGCTAAGACATTCTCTTTGTGACCAGAAGGCACAGGATTCGAATTGACCTTGGGATTTTTTCCGTTGAACTTACTCAAGTTTTATGGCTCTGATCCAGATGATTCCAATGGAATCAGATCCTATCGGAGACGGACTATAATTCAGAGGTCTCACCTTTGATATGACCTAAAATGTGTTGCAAGGGCATAAAACTAATAACTTTATAAACTTTTTTTCAGATTGTTAACTGCAGAGAACGCCTTATGTGGCAAAATCTGCTCAGTTTCCTTATAGCTGAGGGATTTACCAAGGCTACAGTAAATATTGTTATGGCCAAAACTTGGTCAACACTTTAAAATGTGATGCTCATTGTGCCATTCAAGGTTCAGCAATGCTGGACATGGAGCTGGCCACAACATTCCTTGGGGGTATAATGTGGTTTGGACAATAAAACAATTGAATGCAGAGAAATACTTTAAATCATTTTTCACAAAATTCCCTAGGAGCTTTAAGGCTTATCATGGATCTGTAGCTTAACCTAGTTTTAATAGTGGACAAGTGATAATTTGTCAATTTCTGGATAAGGACCCTGGTCTATCACAAGTAACTTTCCCAACTCTCATCTGAGAGGAATTATCTAGGTCCAGTGAGGCAATCAGAATAAATTTTCTTGCCCTTGGACAAAACAAAGAGACTGAAGTGTGATTCTAATCTATGACCCTCTGCATGGAAGTCTTTATGCTGTCTTTATCTTAAAAAGTTTTGACACATGTTATACGCCCTTTTCAACACATAAAGGTCATATCAAAAGAGGTTCTAAAGAACTTGAGAAGATTCCACTTGAATCTCCAGGGCAGATCTATGAAAACTTTGAAAGTGAAAGGTCCAACAAAAAAACCCACCTAACGCGGGCTTGACCCAGTCCTCCAGCGGCCGAAGTTGAGTGACTTGTCCACTGAACAACAGACGCCGCCCCCCCCCCCCCCCCCCCCCCCCCGGCATATAGATACAAACAATAGATAGACACTTTCTAATTCAATAGACTTTTGATCATTCCAAACGCTTAATTTTTCTTCTACTTACAGTAACACTTGTGAGTGGCCCATGCCATTGAAAAGAGAAGAATGAGAACCGGATTGAGCCAGTGAGCTGAGCTGTGTCAGAGAAGAAGTCTTGTTTAAACTCAGCAGTTTTAGAGAATTCAACGTGCTTGCCATCTCAATATCACTGTGTGCGTTGCTCTGGTGGTGGTACGGCTGCTGCTTATGAGGTGGCAAATGTTGCTGGTGGTGAGATAAATACTGTTGTTGTTGAGACAAATATTGTTGTTGATGCTGTTGGAGATGGTGAGGGTTTTGTCGTAGATGGTTGTTGGACACGGCAGCCCTGGTCAGAGAGGGACTGTGTTTCGGAGACAGAACTTCCTCCAGAGAGCCAACTTTGTGAAGTTTGGCTAAGTCAACTGAAAGTGAAGAAAAAAACAGGCTTACATGACAATTCATGACAAATGTAAAAGGAGAGGCCTTATTTTTACATTATACATTGTTATATTTCACTTGTAAACCTTTGTTTGTTTGACCGCACAAAGCAGTGTTGGGGCCAACCCCATGTTCAGCCATAAAAGATACACAAGATACCCAGTATAAATCCAGGCACCCCGACAACCAAGCATGGCTGAACACAGGTTTATAAATCCTCTGGATTAAAGAAAGTCAGACAAGCAGGTGATCAGCCCACTGTGTTCACTTGTAAACCAATAGATATAAATATTCAAGTTAGTTACAAACAGTGCTGGATAATATAAGAATATATATAAACCAGCTGTTTGACCCCTTTTAACTGAGGCACAAAGTAAAGCGTCTGCAATGGTACGCGCGCACATGACATGGTAGCTAAATCAGTGGTCAAAAGTTTTATTCATTGATGAAGCAAAGTTTGAGGTTGATGCCCAGAGGTAGAAGGAGTGTGTGCTATAGACGGCAAGGAGAACGATATGATCAAGACAAAATCCAAGAAGTGAGAAATCATGGTTATGGATCCGTTGTTGTTTGGGGTGGGATTATGGGTAATACCAAGACACCACTTGTACGGTTGGTTGAATGGCAGACGATGTAAATAAATTAGGTACTTGTGGATCGTGCAATACCAATGGTAGTTGAAAATGACTGTTTATTCATGCATGATGTTGCACCATGTCATAGGGCCATGCTAACGGGAGCTATGCTCAGTGACAATGACAGACCCCAATGGACTGGCCCTCGATTAGCCAGACATGACTGAATCCCATCAAACATGTCTGGAGCTTCATGAAGCGCGACTTAAAAAATCAGGAAAATGTAAAAAATGGAGACAACTCTTCAAACATTTGGAACAATGTTCATGTGAAAAAAAAGTGTCATCTTCTCTGTGGTGGTGAGTTTGATGCTTACATAAGCAGTCACACAAAATATAGACATTTTGCCAAGCTGGTTTTTCAAAGTCTCTTAAAATAAAGGTTACTGTGAATGCCTTATTCAATGTTTGTGTAAAAGTTTATATTCATCATTTACTTTATTCTTTGCTCTTTGATTTGGTGTATAACAAGATGATCAAAAAGTGTAAACTTTCTTTGTGTACGACTGTACATGCATATTAAATACATTAAATGAATGTCTGCGACAAACATGCGGTTACACAAAGAAAACACAGATAAGTACAATGCTTGAGAGACAAAGAATAGTATAAAAGAAATGATCATCCATGATATACAGAAGGATACTTGAATAGTTCTATCCTTTTGTTTTGTTTCCATGGCTGCGCTGAAATATAATATATACACCTTTTCATTATGGGCTGATCACCTGCTTGTCTGAAATTCTTTGATCCATAGAACTTACGGCTCTGTGTTCAGTCGTGTTTGGTGGTCGGAGCGCCTGCATTTATGACGGGTATCTTATGTGCCTTTCATGGCTGAACATAGGGCTGGCTCCAACACTGCTCTGGGGTATTAATAGGATAAATCACACAAACAATGTTATTATTCACACTTACCTGCAGCATTACAGAGCCCAACAATGATTGGACTGGCACGGGGGGAGTGTGAAGGGCTTGTGGTGTCAGCATTAGAGCTGCTGTGACCTACGGGTGCAATAGACAATGCATATCGCTTTTAAAATTTGAATAAAAAACAAATTCAGATCATTTCTAGTTTATGCGCAATGCTATCTATACATATTTAGATCACTTGCGCAGAGCCATAAAAGTACAAGAAGACCAGTACCTGTGTTTTATCAATTACATCAAAGCTTTTGACACAATCAAACATGCTTTCTTTCTTATCCAGTTCCCTTTTACCATTACAGTGTAGGGCCAGCACTATGAGGCTGGATTTCTCTGGATCAAGATATCAAGCCAAGCAGGTGATCAACCCACTCACAATCAAGCATGTAAATTTTATAAACATGCTAAAAGCACTTAACATAGATGGATGAGCCCTCAGAGCTGGGAACAAACAGCAGCTATAAGATACAGAAATTAAGATTTTGTCAAGATCAAAAAGAGTTCTTCTCGTTATATCATGTATTAGATATTACAGAACTTCCAGGCATCATTAACAGTGGCCATATTATCAACAACCTCTGTATGCTGATGACACTCATCTTATAACAGCATCACAAACAGCCCTGCTTCGTGTGGAAATAGATGAAAGAAGGAGAAGAGGAAGAATGTGTGACACTTTGTTTAAATATTTCCTCAAAAGAGATTGTAGCTCCATCTTTACCATGTTCTAAAGGTGTGGGTATCCTTATGACAGCAGTGGACGTCGATGCCAGGTCCTGGTGATAGCCGTTGGTGCCAACTGTGTTGGTGGTGGTGTGTGGGCTGTGTACCAGTTCTAGAGCTGTAGTACCCGGGGTCACCACCATGATGGGGCTGTACACTGTTGAATGAAGGTAATGGTTTGAAGTTGTTAGTTTTACGCCCTTTGCAACAAATCATAGGTAATATCAAAGGCAGGACCTCCAGTTTATAGTCCGTCTCCGATAGGACAGACTTCCATAAGGAATCCACAGGGTCAAAGCCATAAAAATTCAGAGTCCAAAGGAAAAAAAACCCAGCATTGGATTCAAACCCAAGACCTTCTGCACACAAGGTAAATTCGTTACTGCTGCGCTACAACACCCCGAGGCAATGGTTTAAAGGTTATGGTAGACATAATTACCCAGTAGTGATGAAACTAGGTTAAATCAGATTTGAATTTCTATGTTGGTGGTTGATGGCTCCAGGATCACACCCTTATGCAATGGTGGCAACTACTGCTTTTGCCTGAGCAAATAAGACCCTTTGTGCAATCTTTCAAAACAAGTTGTATGCTCGCTTAGCAGTTTGAGCAGGTTTACCATGCTTAGCGGTGACCATGAGAAGGAAGAGATAATGATAACAAAATATAACAATGAGAAGGAAAGAAATAATAATATAATAATAAATAATTATTTATATAGCGCCGGTATCCATCAGTGATGCTCAGAGGCGCTTTACAATTATTCATTTTCATTAGTTCATTTGTTCAATCATTCACTCAGTCACTCAGTAATTGTTATCACAGAACTTTGATAAATATGCAAGGCCATGAAATCTGGCTAATCAAACTTTTCAAGAAAGACTACTGAACTAACCTGGACTAGGGGCTGATTGTATCCAAGACCCATGAGTGGTGGTGTAGTGAGGGCTGGTGATGACAGAGGGCGTGGGGTGTCCACTGATCAGGAAGTTGGCTGTGTTCACATTCAGCACACTCGGTCCCAGAACACCTTTGGGTACAAAGATCAATAATTGAATGCATCTTCAAAGAAAATTTGAAACCATATTATAATAGCGCTTAAACACTTTACTCCTAGTATGTAATTTTTTTTTAAATTTTAAGAAAAGGTCTTGTACCTTAGTTGATGGAATGTATTTGAAAGAGAGAATTATGAAGAGTCGTCAATGTCATTTTCTATAATAAATTGGCAAAGAAATTTGTATGTCTCTTCAGCCTTTCGTTCCACTTATTATTATAAAATATTCCTTCCAAAATTTGTGAGAACAATATCGATTTCAAGATAATAGAAGAAAGAAAACAATCCTGGAGCAAAAGATGCATTCACTCAGTCATACCCTTCAGTATTTTGAATAGATCATATGAAAATAAACTTTGGACGACAACACCATTTTCAAAATGAAGCTATAGCAATATCTTCAAATCATTCCAACAATGGATGCATTCATCATCTTTGTACAGTACAAGAACCACAAAATATTCAGTCTTACCAAGGGTGGCAAGAGAAAGAGGTGAAGGGTTGATAAGACCCGCATCATTCTTCATCTGAGCGGCTTGAAGTGTTGAGATCTTGATATCTGATTTCAGGCCCAGCATCACTTGCCTCGCCAAATACATATTGGCCGCATTCCTTTCTATGCTTTTCACAATCACAGACTAGGAAGTAAAAAGGGAAACGTTACTTTTTTATTGTTGTAATTTGAAAATTTTGAAAAAACTAAAACAAAACTTCAATCCCAGTAAAGATAAATCATATAAAATAAATATAGAGTTTGTTTAATTTGTTTGTTGGAGATAAAATATATGTAAAAACATCAAATACAAGTTTTATATAAGCAGTGTCAAAGAAAAAGAGAAAAAACGGATTTCAAGAGGTTGAGAATTGTCCACTTTCAAGTTTGATTGCTGAAATCATGTTAAATACTATCTATGAAGGGTCTAACAGCAAAATGCAATAAAAATCCCTTATTCTTAAAATGTTGTTCATCGCGCTTTGCGGTAGAACCCTTCATTGACTGCAAAATGCGATGGGTTTGATGGCGGAACGTAAAAATAGCTTGTCGCATTTTGCCGTCAAAACCTTCATATTATATGTAGAGTGATGCTTCACCTTGCTAGGCTGTCTAGGCTTGGGCTTCACACTGATGTACACATCGAGCTGCTCCATCAATTGACTAACGCGTCCTGAAATTACAAATGGCATCCAATTAGTTTCAATGTCTCTATCAAATGGAAATTTTCACTATGTTTGTCGGCATGGGTGACATTCTTCAACTACCCACCCACCATGCACCAGTTAACAAACACCTAAATCAAACAGACCGGAACAAGGAACCAAATTGCAGACATTGTTTCAACTTGAATTGCCCGTAATATCTTAGAGATCACAGACACCACTTCCTTCCCACATATCCCTCCTCAATGCATAACACACTTTACTCAGACATAGCACAATTAAGGAGACCCAGCTGCCTAATGTAATAATAACAATAATAATAAATAATTATTTGTAAAGCGCCGGTATCCATCAGTGATGCTCAGAGGCGCTTTACAATTATTTGTTTTCATTCATAGATGGCATTGGGCTGTCAAGAACAGCCTGCTTACAGCAAAAAGGGATTTAACAACAAAAACACTGGGTGAGGGGCTGATTGGGAGATAAACACTGGGTGAGGGGCTGATTAGGAGATAAACACTGGGTGAGGGGCTGATTGGGAGATAAACACTGGGTGAGGGGCTGATTAGGAGATAAACACTGGGTGAGGGG
>JARBEQ010205175.1:0-12471 GCA_030265355.1 Tritonia tetraquetra
TGTGACCTTTGTGGTAGGAATTAATTTTGCCCGGACAGCGGCCTTGCTGCCTACTCTTATCGATTTTCAACTGCCAATGGTTTTTTAACATGCGCAACATGCACACGGGACCTCCGAGTTTATTGTCCGTCTCCGATAGGACTAGGTTCCTATCTGAATAGGGTCAGGGGAGTGGCTAATATGTTTTCACTGAGTTTCAAGGAGAAAAATACCTGACGGTGTCGCTGCCGGGATTCAAACCCGGTACCTTTCGCTTCAGAGGCGAGAACCGCACCTCTGTGCCACTGGGACCCCCTTAAGTACAATCTACCACAAATATAGCAACGTTTGAGGGACAGCAACACGGTGGTCAGGTTGTCTGCATTCAAATATCCATATCCTGATTGTCTGGATTGTGTACCCAGCTGAGGGCAGCCAATAATCTTATTATTAGTGCTGAAGTGCCTAACAGTGTACTGCTTGGTAGTTGAGATAGCTACCAGAGTGTAATGGCTTGCAGGGGTAAACAAAACATTGTAAAGCGCATAGAGCATTAGAAATGATTACAGTCAATGGCGCTTAAGTTGATATCGTTGGGGGAGTGAGAAAAAGATCAACACATTTGAAGTTCAACACAACCTTTGGATGTCACCAAGGTCATTGACTGTCGACAAATTGTATCATGTATGAATTTTTTACCATTTGGGTTTAATTCCTAAAATTGCGAGTACATCATAGTACAATAAAGATACTCGGGCGGAATGATAAAATAGGTAATCCAAGTGTGTTAATTAATTTTACATTCTTGACTAGTGCAACCTTGGAATCACAACAAAACATAACCGTTTATTTTTGTATAGACAATCAATGATCAGGGTGTAGATTTAGTTCAATTCATCCATTGCGATGCTTGTGTTGAAGTCAACACATCTGATTTTAAGTCAAATTTTGTGCCTGTTCCAAAGAATAAAATCAACTCGACGGAAGATCAAGCGACTTTAACTTGAGTGTCATTGACTGTATACAAGTGCTCTCTCTTTCTTTACAAGAACTATAATGTTATGAATGTCTCAGAGGTGCCGGTGGAGAACGGATAGCACCCTGAACCAGTCAGCATAGTCAAGCAACATTGAGTGTGGTTAGTGTTTGGTTTGGTGACCACTCAGGTCCATCATGTTCCAAGCGTCCATCGTTTGTTCCCTTGGGTACCTCACTGCTAAGGGCAGCGAAATATCTTTTCATAATGTTTGTGCTGAGGTGCCTAACAGGCAGCTCGCACTGTATACTCCTCATGAAGTTGAGAAGGATACATGAGTGTTATGGCCTGCCGGGGGGTAAACTACACATTGTAAAGCGTTAGAGCATGATGAACTTCGTGGATATCTTTCTTATCCAATTCCCTGTTACTATTACAGTGTAGTGCCCGCTCTTTGAGGTGGATTTACTCTGGATTCAGATTTTAGACTAAGCAGGTGATCAGCCTACTGTGACTTTTTTGTGGTAGGAATTAATTTTGAACGGACAGCAGCCTTTTGGTCTACTCTCCTCGATTTCCAACTGCCAAGGGTTCTTTAACGTTCACAAATTGCACACTGGACCTGCGAATTTATCGTCCGTGTCCGATAGGACTAGGTTCTTGATCCCACCTACCTTCATGGGATCAGGGGAGTGGCAAATAGGTTTACACCAAGTTTTATGAAGAAAAACAACAGCTGTCGCTGCTGGGATTCAAACCCGGTACCTTTCGCTTCAAAGGCCAGCTGAGCCACTGGGACCCCCCCCCCCCCCCCAACTTCGTGGATATGCACTATATGCTATGCTTTATTTACTTTTACATTTTGTTTTCCCCCAGATTCTTACTAAAGGAGACATTCAGATGTCAGAGAAAGAGCGTGCTGCACAGCTTGAGAATATGTTCAAGGACATAGCGACCATTGTGGCAGACAAGTGTGTCCATCCGGAGACGAAACGGCCCTACCCTGTGACCATGATAGAAAAATCCATGAAGTCCATTCATTTCTCCGTCAAACCACAGAAAAATACAAAACAGCAGGTGGCCAATCCTTTGATTTTAAAACTAATCTTTTTATAATTCTCAAATAAGTCTTGGGGAAAGTATTCTGCGATAGACCAGCGTCCTATCCAGAAAGTGACAAATTGGCACTTGTCCACTTCACACTACCGAAACCGGGTTAAGCTCCAGCCCTTTTCTTTCTTATCCAATTCTCTTTTACCATTACAGTGTAGGGCCAGCACAATGAGTCTGGATTTCTCTGGATCAAGATATTTAGCCAAGCAGGTGATCAACCCACTGTAAGCTGCGGCCCTGTGAACCTTAAAAGGCTCTTAAGGACATTCTATACTTTTACTTTTTATAGTTGGCATTTGTTTGCTGGTTATTATTTTCACTGCTTTTACTGTTCTTTTTTCCTTTTAAAAACTCTGGGCAGCTAGAAACTTTAAAATAGATATGTTTGACTTTTTAATCTAATCGAAAGCTTGGTTGCATATTCCACCTATGGACTGCTTGTCTTTCCTAGTGGTCTATGGGTGGCATCTAGTTACCTTTGATTTGTTTGGAGCTGTGTGGCGTGCGCTGAAATGACCTACCTGTGTCGATAGAGCCCCAAAACAGCACAACAAACAAACAAAATATCTCTTTAATTTGAATCAAGTAAAGATAAGCTCAATTGGTAGAGGGTCTATCTCGTGCTAAGCAGTTTTGCTGTTGACTGGTGTGGGTTTGATCCCTGTGGTCAACATACCACTTGTCTTCTTCTATGGCTGTTTTTCTGTCACTTTCACATATTCTATCTTTACTTGATACTATTTATCATTATTAGTGCCTGCTCCTCTTAAATTTCTTTTTCTTTCTTTTCTTATCCAATTCCTTTTTACCAGTACAATGTAGGGCCAGCACTATGAGGCTGGATTTCTGTGGATCAAGATATTAAGCCAAGCAGGTGATCAACCCACTGTGACTCTTAAATTTCATTTCTTAATTTTATTGTGTTGTCCAGGCTTTGGAGGTAATCAAACAACTGAAGGAGACAGAGACATTGGAAATCCAAAGAGCTTTAATGAAATTGCGATTGGTTGTACCAGGTAAGTCTCAAACCATATGTTGTAGGGACTGAAGGGTTGCTTTCACCATTTTATAACATGCATTTCTTTCCTTAGACAACTAATTATTATTAAAATGGAAAAAGAAGGGGCCAAGGCAGGGTCGGTAGCAAGTCCAGAAATGTGAAATGATGAAGAAAGAAACATATAACTGAAATTGTTTTAGCATTGAGGAAACAGAGATCATTTATTTCATCATCCATCTCTCCAGTTTTAGTGTAGAACAGGCGTGTCAAACTGAGGGTTCCCTGAGGGCCACATTGGTAACATATGTGTTGTCACGAGGGCCACTCATGACAAGTAATTGCGACCATTACAGCTAATTGAAAACCTTTGTGTGGGCCGCATGTATGCTTGTAAAGGGCCGGTGTTTGACAAGCCTGGTGTGGAACATGTTTTATTGTTGTTTGATTTTCATCATTCTGTACATTTCCATGTTAAATTTGTCCATAATTGGATATTTATTTTCATTGCTTCTAGGTAAAGAAGGGAAGAAAGTGAGAGAAAAGATTCGTAAGTTGGCTCTCCAGGTAGAAGAGGACAATTTCGATGTAGATCTTGAAATGGTGAGCAACATTTTCCTTCTGTGTTCAAGTTCAAGTTTTAACATAGACTTTAATTGATACAGTACTTGTCAAATTTCTGCACGGTCCGCACTCTGAAGCCAAGTGACCGAATTTTTCCTGTATAATAAGTCTGTATAACCGCACACATATACACATTATGGCACTTTTTTAAGGATGATATGTTGGTGTGAAAAGCCCATTTTGAAACAATCATGCGACGTGCGTGTGTCAATGAGTGCAAACTTAATTTCAGACATCTTTAACATCCTGTCTGCGACACATACCATGCTCATGAAAGGGATTGGCGGTGGGGTGTAGCGGCATCGACGGTAGTGGTCATGCAGCATTGTGTAACGTATTCAATCGGTTACTTGGGTTACCTCCCATCGACACTGGATTTCTGCATGCTTTTTGGCTTCTCCTGAGAGCGTGCTGGAATCCAGTAATGGTTTTAAATGTGGGGTTTATTTTACCCACTGACTAATGTTGTCACAAATTTGCGATCATAACATTGCCGTTTCATAGCGTATACGTGATTGCAGTACAAAGCCTTTGTTTGGCCTTTCATTCTACGTTTGTTTCATACCAGAACAAGGCCTGTCGTCTGTATGGTTGCTTTTTTTATTGACTATCCCATTTTCTTGGCAAGTGTAACATGGATTGAAATGCTTTGATCAGTTTACCGGCCTATTGTATTGCAATCATGAATTCACTGTCTAAAGTGGTCGTGATGATGTTCTTTGGCCAATTCACTATTGTTTTGTTTATCTGACATCTTTTTTTGTTGTAGAAATAGTATTGTACTCTTGTCTCAAAAAGATTTTTTGGTTCTCAATTTAACCCATCTCACTCATCCTGTCTCAGACAATATAATGACATACAGACATTTTTGTTGTGTTTGGAAATGTCAAGTTCCATCCATTGTGAACACTCTGTGAAAAATGTATATATACAAGAAAAATTAATAAATAAATAAGTTATTCATTTGTCACAACTACAGCAGATGTCGAATCCAACGAGGTGGCACTCAATTAAAAGTCCAATGAGACGAACCGAAATCCCTGTTTTTTTTCCCTCCTTATATTACTTATATTCTCCTGACTTTGTATTTAATGAGAGGTTTCATTCAATGAAAACTGAGCCTCAGTCCTGATGACCTTGTTGAATCCGACTTCTACTGTACTTTGTTTATTGATGCCCACTGACTGTCTGCAAATTTCAAGGGTTGTCAAAATTTCTAATTGAGACCCTTGTTTATGTTTTACCGTTGCGCACGTTAAAGAACCCTTGGCAGTCGGAAATCAATAAGAGTAGGCCGCTGTCTGGGCAAAATTAATTCCTACCACAAAGGTCACAGTGGGTTGATCACCTGCTTGGTTTAATATCTTGATCCACAGAAATCCAGCCCCATAGTGCTGGCCCTACACTGTAATGGTAAAAGGTAACTGGATAAGAAAGAAAGTTTATGTTTTAACTTTTACAGATTTTTGGGGTGTCTAGTTTTGTAAAGTATAGTATTTGGTCAGCTGTGATTTGTGTGATGAAGATGATGCCAAGTTAACTTATTAATGTTCCCCTTGTTTGCAGGTGATTTTAGTGGACCCCGGTTGTTACAGGGAAGTGACAGATATTGTGAGTTCCGATACCAAAGGCAGAGGACAGGTGGAGATGGTCTCACTGAAGGAGGTGGAGGAGGGAGAAGAGAAATTTTAGCCAGAAACGGCTTGCTTTGTTTTCCTGTTGTCTTTGTTTACATTCTACAAGTTGTGCAATTTTTTTCTGATTGACAAGAAGTTGTGTCACAGGAAATATCAATTTAATTGTAAAAATTTTGGAAATCTTCCATGCTCTATCTCTCTCTCTCACTACTTATGCCCATCACTGTGATGAGAGCAGAGGCTGTGAACAATGCTTCCCGATCCTACTCTGTTCTGGGACACCTTCTTTGCCTCTCTCCAGTTCAACTCGGTGTTCCTCCTCCAGTTGGCTCTCGGCCGTCCTCTCTTTCTTTTACCCTGAAGATCCTCTCTCACAAATACAATCATGATATTAAATTAATCTATCACATAAGTACAAATAACTGCTGATCACTGGTCCAAAACACTAAAACAATGAAAGTATATTTTAATAGCTGTAAAATTCACATAGACCTTAAATGCTTTGAATTCCTTATTGATACAGTTAACGTGTGAAGTACACAGACCTTAAATTTCTTTTTTGTTACTGTTATTGCGTAGTCTTGGTTGTAAAAAATTTTGATTTGTGTTTTCTTAGGTAACGCTTTACGCATCTTCGGTAAATATACAGAATAACTACCGTTATTTAAATTTACAACATTAGATTTGAAATGTCACATGATCTGTTTATTAGGCATTGAGAATACCAAAGTGTTCTACGAACGGAATGATGATTAACATTGAAGAGACCGTGGACTGTTTTCAACTATTTGTGGTGGTGGTGGAGGATGAGGAGGTGGTGGTGGAATTTCTACTGTGCCATTTTGATAACAAAATCTTTTCTTCTAACAATCTAATTATTATTAGATTAAAATATGTGCACATTGTCTCTATAATGAACACATAAATGTGCACTGATAGTTTCCCCTATAAAACGCGTCCAAAAATATGAAGTCTGAAGAGTAGATTGCAAGTTTTACATGTGGATTATGAAAAGCAACGAGTTACATAGAGCTTATAGCACTTTTTTATTATCCCCATACATCACATAAGTCAAGTTATATGCTGTGAGCATACTTTTAGAATTTTAGAGCCCTCCCCAAAAGAGCCTTTTCTGGTAGAAGTTTCATGTTAGCTCCATTATAATATGATATTAAAAAAATTAAGTAATATACATTTGTGTAAAGATTTTGTAAGTATTCAAATGTAAAATTTAATTTACATACAGTATACGCAAAGAAGAGCATGAGATCTTTGTAAACTTAAATTAATAATTTGAATGTTATTTTGTTTTCAACCCATGTCCCGCAAACTATTAAATAAACTGCTGTTCAAAATTCAACAAATTCTGAGTTACGTTTCATTTTTATCTTTGCATATTATTGTTTTTATAGTCAAGACTTGGTTCCTTATTAATATCAGAGGGAACACATGATGATGTGTCAGAATAATGGCTACACTCAGGGGCAGTGTCAGATGATACAAGGTCATGCATGCCTTGACTAAGAAACCACCTTTTTGAGGGGGGTGGGGGTTAGTTTAATCGGTAAAGCGTCACACTCTGTCCCTGGCTAGGCAGTGTTGCCGTTTGACATGGTGTGGATTCAATTCCTACTGTCGACAATCCACTTTTTTTCTTCTCATGAGAATCAAACCATCACAGTGGGTTGATCACCTGCTTGGTTTGATATCTTGATCCTGAGAAATCCAGCCTCATAGTGCTGGCCTTACACTGTAATGGTAAAAGGGAATTGGATAAGAAAAAAAGAAAGAGAATCAAACCAACACAACACTTACCAATGGCAACTCCACCTTGGCCAATAGAGGGTCACCTGATTAACCGGAGCTTGCGGAGGTCTAGGTGCCATTGGCAGGCGAGTGTTCGGTTCTCACCATTGTATACCATTTTCATTCTCCATGGTTATTTTTCTGGCATTGTCACATTTTCCTCCATTTCAAATACAGTCGACGACACTTAATTTGATGTTGTTGGGGGAGCGAAAAAAGACCAACACAACCTTTGGACGTCTGCAAGGTCATTGACTGTCGACAATTTGTATCAGGCTTGGATTTTGACCAAAAAATTCAAATTATTTGGGTTTAATCCCTAAAAATGGCAAGTCTGTCGAGTGACAAAATAGGTGATCCAAGCGTGTTACCTAATCTTACATTCCTAGTTAGTGCAACCTTGGAATCACCACAAAACAAAAAGTCAACACATCCGTTTTATTTTTATACAGACAATGAATGATAAGGGATGTAAATTTAGTTCAACTCTTCCGTTGCAGTCAAACATCCGATTTAAGTCAAATCAATGCCTGTTCCTCCATAGAAAAAAATAATGCAGACCTTATTTTCCCGAACACTTGTCCACTCCACCTGTGCCCCTATTCCAAGAAGTGTAGCGTACACCCCGGCTAATTTTTATGGTGGCACTAAAATTTTGCATGCAAAGTCACTTGTTTCGTGTCCCTGAACCCTAAAAATGGAACATACTCCGAGTGAAGGAAATAAGACCTGTTTTTGCCTGACTGCGCATGCATACGCTAACTAAGTGTTCGGGAAAATAGTCACTTCGAAAAAATCAACTCAACTGAAGCTCAACTCAAGCGTGGTTGACTATACAATTTAATTGTCCATGGTCATTTTTCTGGCATTATCACATTTCCCTCCGCTTCCAATACCATTATTTTTATCGGTGCCAGCTCCGCTTTAATTATCCACTTAATACCACACCTCACAGGAGGCCCAAGTGGCCGAACGGATAGCACACTGAACACAGTCAAGCAGTATTGACAATGATTAGTAATTGAATGGGTGACCACTCGGGTGCTGTGCCCTTAGGTAAGTGGGAGCACAGAGAGGACGCTGGACGATGGAAAATGCACACGCCTGTAAAAACACGCTTCACTATCCTCACTTTGCCTTTTTGCGCACATAGAGAACGCTCGTACTCCAGCGCTTGTATTTTGCTGCGTCGCTTGTAAATCGTAAAGTATTGTTCGTGAGTCTTTTCCTGTGTACGTGTGTATTGTGTTGTCTACAAACAAGGGAATAGTTTACTTGACCACACTGGACGTTGATTTGTTTATCGGTCGTTCTCTCCTCTTTGTGTGTGTGTGTGTATTTTTTGTCTGTCAAATGTCAAATCCAGCTAAAAATCTTATAACGGTCTTTGGATGAGTTTGAATTATCAAGTATAGGCTCATTTAATTCTAATGAGCAACAAGAATTTGTCCTCAGAGAAGTCACCATCTTGTCAAGTCAAGGACAAGCACTCACCACAGGCTTTCTTTGTGTGCCCCTGAGAAAGTTACCAAGCGCTTGTGTTTATAGGCGTGAGCGTTTTCCACCATCAAGCGTCCTCTCTGTGCTCCCCGTTCGACACTTTTAATTCTGCTTACCTTGCTTGACTTGGGTGTAAATAAGTACCGGGCCAAGGACAGGGAACGATCTTGTCAGAATGTTAGTGAAGCGCCTAACAGGCAACTCGCACTGTATACTCCCCATGGAGTTGAGAAAGATACAGGAGTGTTATGGCCTGCCAGGGTTAAACTATACATTGTAACGTGCATAGAGGATGATGAGCTTTGTGGATATTGTTTGTTTGATCGAGCCCCATTAATATTGCAGAGCAGTGTAGGGGCCAGCCCTATGTTCAGCCATGTGGATCAGAGTCTCCGACAAGCAGGTGATCAGCCCACTGTATCCACAACTCGCACCATGAGCAATACACTGATAAGTATTAATTAACGACGGGCCAATAAACAAATTACTGTAGCCCTTGTGGGTACCCCCTCAGCTATTGATAAAAACTGGGAGGTTCTACCAATTTGTGGGTATGCGCTATATAAAGGCTTGTTTTGCTTTACTTTTTGTTTATCAGACTGTACGACTGGGTTCCAGATCAATACAACTTTTATGCCCAATACTAGCAGGGGATTGCTTTCTTTTTCTCTTCATCCAAGGCCAAATTGGGAGTCAGGACCAAGTGATGAGTCTGCTCTGGAGATATTTCAAAGAGCTAAGAAATTCTCACAGTGGGTTGATCACCTGCTTCGCTTAATATCTTGATCCAGAGAAATCCAGCCTCATAGTGCTGGCCCTACACTGTAATGGTAAAAGGGAATTGGATAAGAAAGAAGAAAGAAGCTAAGAAATTCTAAAAACTGAACAGAAAATCACGAGACCACCTTGTGTGACGTGCTGTCTTCAGTATTCATGCCGTTCAAATGTTGAATTTGCATATTTTGCAAAGGGCCGTGGGTATTGTTTCTCAAATGATAGTTAGGAAAGTAATTTGCAATTATAGAAAAAGGTGCTAAATTGTCTTGACTGTCTCATGTCCGCTTCACACAACCGAATCTTGGGTCCCCCCATGAGTCTAAATACTTTACACTTTCACTATTCTCAATAGCAAAAAATAACAAACATTAAAAAAGAAATGACACAAATTCATAGTAACAAGAACACACAAGACGTTTGTAAATCTTAATATTATTTAATTTTTCTCCATAAAATATTTAATAAAATCCTTAACACATAACAAAATAATTCTTGGGCAGTGTTCAATTCGTGACATAAAACAATCCAACATATTTCATTTCAACATTACAATGGAATTACAATTTTATATAAACCTATGATTCAAAATTGAAGAAAGTGCAAATGGTGTCACAAATGCCTGTTGACGCCACCCCCTCCTATTGAAACGTTTCTCCACACCTTGAAACCTGTTTTTTCCATTTCAGTCGTCAACGTTTCAACCACAGACTCTTTTGTATCTGGAAAAAAAAAAACAAAGAGGAGAGATATAATACTGTCACAAAGTTTCAAAGCTGTGAACAACGAACCACTTGAGCTCTTGCCCTTTGATCTGATGCCACAGTGAAGAATTTGCAATTTTTCTGTAGCTGATGTCTGTCTGTCAGTATAAAGGGTGTTGTAGATGTCTGGTTTTCGGGGCCGATAGATCTTACAGAGGTCCTTGAGAGGTCATCATTTAAGCAAATGGCGTGTTGTGTAACAGTTTCCTTGGAGGAAATGACGAAATGGATATGTGGGGGCTTCGTCTGGCTGTATTCTGCTAAGGTGTTGCTACCTCTTAGTAATAATAAAAATGCTGGACTCATTATTTGGTACAATATATGTCGTTAGGAGCATTTCACATGTCTTGCCTTGACCCAGGTTTCACCTCATTTAGTACCCATTTCTACAGCTGGGTTGAGTGAGAAAAGTGAAGTGAACTTGCTTGCCCAAGAAAATGATGAAGCACCTGGTCTGTGACTTGAACCCCCCTGGCCATGGAAGTCTTACTCACCTCCTACCAATTCATGTAAAGGCTAAATGTGCCAGCAAAGCTGTCTTGTGCATGTGTTTAGCACTGATATATTTTACACAAAATGCAAGTTAAAAATATTGATCCGATGTCCCGCATGGGGCAATTTCTTAACTCTAATTGTCTCACTCAAACCAGGTGTAGAAATGTGTAGGGAAAGTAATCTGATAGAACAGCATCCTATCCAGAGAATGAATAACAGAGAAAAATGTAGAAAACTTCCAATAAAGACAATACCAGGGATACAGAACATTTCGGGTAAAACCCTTTCTCAGCTGGACACAACAACAACAAAAATACAGACAAAAAACAACAACAAACAAACACAAACACTAGTATGTAGAAAGAGAAATCAATAAACAATATTGAATCAAAATATGTAAAGGTCTGATGCAAAACAAGGTTGTCAAGAATAAAAACACGGTGTTCAAAAGAAGTTCCAATTAGAAGAATGACAAATCATCACTTTCCAGTTCACACACTACAGTGCTAAGCTGGGTTAAGCTCTGACCCTATGAGTCAAAAGGCTCTTAAATATATACTTGTTTAAAACTGAAAAAAAACCATTCAAACTGACACTCACCAGGAGGAATAAGAATAAAAGCACATCCACCACCTCCTGCACCGGTCAGTTTGGCCTTGAGGTTGTAGCTGGACGCTGACGTCACAATTTGGTTCAGGCTCGGATGACTCACACCCATCAAACTGAGGAGTTGCTGGTTAAATTCTATCAGTTCCTAGACCAAGATGAAACATTAACAACTTGTCATCAGTGTTATTCTCTTAACAACTTAACCCTTTCAGTTGCCACCCTGCCTATTTACAATTGACGGTGATGAGAGGTGAAGGAAACTTCTTTTGTATCCATACAGAGGCAAGCTGTCACTAGGTTACAATCAAAATGGCCTCTTGGAGGTTAGCATCATTGCATGACTTGCCAACTTAAAACCACCATTTAATCACAAAATGTATCTTTGGCTTCAGAGGCGAGAACCGTTTCCCTACACCACTGGGACCCTGTTGCTAAGCTTACTGTAACTTTTAACCATACAACTATTATTACAGTTATCATGTTTCTATCAAAACGACACTCATGATCTAGGATAAATAATAACCGTCAAGCCAGTTGCTACATTTTCACCTTTTTTGGCATGAACTGGTGGAAATACGACAATTGTCTTAAAATATACACTTCTGTAAAATGAAATGTTTATAACCCAATAGATTACATACCCCAAGCGTTTCATAACTCTCTTGTTTTGGGTTGTCACATAGACTCTTGAAAGTTGTCAAACTTTTCTCTGTGATGGCTTCGATGGCATTTAGTACCGGGTCAAAGATTTCCTGATGCTGAAAGAAAGATAAACAACAACCTGTCATGCTGACATTTTCATTCCTTTTTTTCTTCTGTACATTGTGTGTTCCACAATGAATCTGTCTCCCTCTTATTGTTTCAATTAACCGTATCCCTACTCCTGCTAAGTTCAACGCCTCTCCATTTGTTTTCATTTTTGTACATGAAACCCTCAATACTCGTCAGATGAAGCACATTTCAGTTGCTTCTAGAGTAGACTGCCCACCTGTGGCCACGAGCAAACTATCGGCATTGCTGATTCAAGTAACTTCATTGTTATTCAAATAACTGGTGAAAACGAAGCATCGTGGCCGCAGAGAGGGCTGTGAGTGACAGGAGCTCTTTAAACTGATTTATATAAGTGGAGATTCAAAACGAATCTCTAACACAGATGTGCCAAGGTGCGGCCACTCGATGTCCCTTGCCGCGGCCAGG
>JARBEQ010205286.1:0-12471 GCA_030265355.1 Tritonia tetraquetra
AAATGTTTATTGCATGCTACGATTGTATGAAATGTTTTTTACAATGGCTACAATAAATATACCATACCATACCATACTAAACCAAGTTTGGGGTTACTTTATTTACCTATTGGAGCTTCATGTCAGTGATCAACGAACATGGGGAGCCCCAACGGTTGTAACAACAGTATACACAGTTAGTACGGAATTTTCGGTCTTTGTGTGTGTGTGTGTGTGTGTGTGTGTGTGTATGTTATAAAATGAATTAGCTTATCTATTCATTTGCCTATTTGTTTATTCATTGCCATTCAGGTTCGTTATCCGCTGCTTCATCTATGACCCTAATTCCCCCCGTGACAAAATGGGTATGGTCTGTTGTCCTGTACCCCTTGACCTCCTACTCATCTACCAATGGCGTTCATTTCACTGAAATCAGCATTAAAACAGCTCATGTAAGTTTGGTTTGTTGTATTTTGCAATTACGCTATGGTGTCTCTTTTTTTTATTTCACTTTATTATCTATTTCTTCATGTTATCATTTTGAAAGATTCAAATTACAGAATTGCAATCAGTATTGGCATAAACATGTCCGTGGCCTAGACACTTCATCCGAACGCTGTTACGGTTTCGGGTATATTGGGGATGATGATAATGATTATGAGGTGGAGGATGGTCGTGGTGATGGTAAATGTGTTATTGTTGTTGTTGTTGTTGTGGTGGTGGTGGTAGTGGTGGTGATGATGATGGTGTTGATGAAGAGGGTGATGACGATGATGACGATGACAATGGTGATAGTGATAATGATTGACAGTGGTTGCTGCAAGAACGATAATGTGCGGCATCTTGATGACTATACGGTGGTATCGATATTTTCCACACGTCAGACCAGCGGCCTTTCTGTCTACAACCTTGTGGATGGCACGGATGTGACGTCATCGCTGACCTTCTCTCCCCTAGGCCAATCAGAATACTCGGAGGCATCCCTCACCCTGGGTCCGTCGGATCTCTTCTTGATTCAACACGCACAATTCCAGACATTTCAGGTCGGTAAAAAGGAAAGAAATAGGATTCACAAGACAAACAGTCTTTTTTTAAATAAAAAGAGCTTCAATGATTGGAGTTTTCCCGTCCCTTTCGGAGTAATTTTGTTTGGGTTTTTTGTTGTTACTTTTTTGTATTTTTTCCTTTTGCTTGCTTGTATGTGTATTATGTTTCGTTTTCTTTTTTTTCTTTAGGTGTCGGTGTACTTCTTTTCTTTTTGGATCCAATTACATCCATTAGTGTTTAGGCAGCAACAAAGGCCTTCCACTCCAACCTGTCCTACGCCAACTTTGAGGTCCCCACGTCTGATACAAAACTTTCATCTCACCTTCTACTGTCCTTCTCCATGTTGTTCTTGGTCTCCCTTTCTTTCGTGTATCATCCTGAGTCCGGTGAAGTGCTGTCCCAGTTATTGAGTCTGATTCCTTCCTTAGCACATGCCCAATCCAGCTCCACCTTCTCTTGGTGATGATGGTTGCCATGTCTCACATCGCTTTAGCAACTCTTCGTTTGCGATCTTTCGGGGCCAGAAGATTCGAGGGATCTTGCGTAGGCATGTGGTCTGGAAGGAACGCAGTTTGCTCACGTCTCCTCCAGCATTCAGAACCGTACAGGAACGTAGACTGAACGCATATTGAAGGTGACATTCTAGCGTAAAAATATTATCAAATTCGGAATCGACGTTCCAGAATTGACGATACCAAAAAGCAAAGGAAAATCATTCAAAGTCTATCAAGCGGAATACAAGGAGACGATTTCTATCCTCTAAAGAGCGTCAGTAAAAGCCATAGAAAATAAAAAATAGTATGCATACCATAATATATTATAGAGGGTCACCCGCTCACCCGACTGAGCTATCCGCCACTGAAGTGTAAATGACCTGCCGGGGATAAAGTGGACCATTGCAATGTTGTAGCATAAAGAAAGTTCGTGGACACGAGTTCTCTTTACTTTTACTTAGACTTGACTTGGTCCTTTTGACTCCTTGGATAACATAGACCAGTCTATTGTTGCTGTGCCAATGATGTTGTGTTACTAATTGGCCTTATTTGTTATGAAATATTACGTTGCTTGAATGTGTGTAAGAAATATCTGTAAAGCGGTTTGGGGTCTTGACAAAATGCACTATATTATCGTTATTATTGTTGTTATTTTTATTATCATTATCATCATCATTATCATTATAATCATTATTATCATTGTTATAACATGGGGATACGGCATTGCCCTTCCACCTGACTTTGTTCTATGCATTATGTCTATCTCTCCCTAGGATATTTCAGCCATGTTCAGTTCTTCTTCACCAGACATCCACCGAGGTTTATCTTGTCTTCCCACCCTTCTCTCTCACTTGGTATTCCTGTCTAGGGTTTTGTCGTTTAATATTTGATACTGGTTTCCTTAAAGTGTCTGTTTACTTTTACAATTTAAAACAGGTGATGCAGTACGGTGGATCGGACGACATCGATGGTCTGTATGCGTTTCCAGTCAGCATGAACACCAGTTGTCAACAAACGACACCGCTCACCTCGTCAACACCATCCTCACTACCAACATCCACAGATTTAACGTCAAATCCGACCATAGCAAATGGAACAGTAATACCAAGAGCCGGGTCCACGAAAAGTGGGACAATCTACGACTTCTCGGATAGCCTCGTTTACGCCATTGTTGCCGGAATTGTATTCCTGGTTGCCATGGTTATAATCATAGCAGTTATTTATGTGCGGGTGACGAACAAATGTAGACGAACTCAGACTAAAGTTTTTGACCCCCCTAATCAAAATAAAAGGGTCAGAAATGTTCGTAACAAAGTTAATAATGTAACTCATTCGGCATTCCAATCGGAAATGAAGTCATTACCCAAGGGAAGCTATCCATGTGTTTCGTCTCATAATGCCAAGAAAAAAATACTAGTCGCCCCTGCAAAAGTAACACGCGTTTTTTACGTTAAACCTTCAAAATGAATTTTATCTACAGTTCCCTATTTATTGATGACGTCTTAAATTCGTTGTTAAGCCTTTGTTTTCATTTGTAAATGCCAGAATGTCACAGACAATCCTTATTTAACCTACTATGTCTTGACACTTTCTGCTAGGATTCAGTCGTTGTCGGCGTGTAGTCTGATATTTTACACTTGAATAATTTGCTTCTCTGAATCGTTGTGTGCTTGTTTGCTTTGTTGGTGTTGCTTTGCTTATTTGGTTGTTGTTCTTTGTCCTAGGTAGGTGGTGGTCCTGCCATCTTTGGGCCTCCTTGGTCCAGGTTGTTCTGGGCTCCATACGTTAGGGTTTCATTGATCTTGGCTCATTCTGGCAGAGCCTTTTGATTCACTGAGACAGCGACAAGCAAGTGAGCAAGCGAGACGGTTGAGATAAGGAAGAAGACTTGTAGGCGAAATCCAACATTGATACAAATAATAAGTGTCCTAGTGTGTGAGATAATACAAGGAATTGTCTGGTCTGTGAACTATCACCACTTTATAGGGGGAAAAGCGACAAGTGACGAAGTGGTTACAGCGTACTCCAATGGCGAAGGTGTTGGGTTCGAATCACTCCTCAGGCACTTCATTAATAATTCCTTGAACAAGAAACATTTAACCCTGATTGTCTTCTCAATTCGGCTGTAGATAGAAATGAATACCGAATGTTGTCAGCGGAGAGTTGGGAAAGTAAACTGTGATTGACTGGCGTCCTCTCTTTGTTACCACCCCTCTTTAAGTAACCGAAACCGTGTAAAGTGTAAAGCATACCCCTTAAGCCCCTAAGCCTTTCAAGGACATTCATCATAACAATAATCTGGGAATGCCCAGAGTGGTAGTTTTATCAATAGCTTAGGGGTACCCACAAGGGCTGCAGTAATTTGTTTATTGGCCTGTCTTTGATTAATACTGCTCAGTGTGTTGCTCATGTTGCCAGTTAAGAGATCACATGGTTGTCTGAAACTCTCTGATCCAAAGAGTTCCCGGCTAGCTCCGTGTTCAGTCGTGTTTGGTGGTCGGGGTGCCTGCATTTATGGCGGGTATCTTGTATGCCTTTCATGACTGAGCATAGGGCTGGGCCCATCACTGCCCTGCGATATTAATGGGGTTCAATTTTTTTAAAAATAAAATAATAATAATGATGATAAATTGGGGCCGGGGATGCGTCCGTAAACGAGTGGATGAGTCACTCGCCTCCATATGCGGAGGTCCGCGATAAGGGGTTCGAATGGATCTTTCAGAACTTTCAGGGCTCTGCGTTGGATATTCACATGAAATCTCCAAAGTCTATTGAACCGCCTTTGATAAAGGCTAACCTGTCTCTGATTAGGACGTTAAATGTTGTCCACGATTATATAGCATGTCGTCAACACGACACAAAAGGCTCCATTGTTGTATACGATTGAATAGTTACTGTTACTTCAATATCATATTTGGCCATCCAGCCACACACACACACACACACACACACACACACATACACATACATTGGCACCAACAGACAGTGGTAAGAGAGATAGTGAAGTCAGTGACCCCCAACAAGAGAACAATCTTAAGTGTAGTGTCCGTTATCTATCCTTGAATAACTTATTCATGACTCATAACGGACACGCTGGTCTGTTCAAATGTAGCATGTGAGCGAACATGAAACAAGATAGCTGTGTGGTTTTTGCATGATCAAACATTACCATTGCTTGTATCGGCAGTGAATAGCGACATGCCAACAAAATCAGGTGTTATCCACCTTCAAATTGGCAAGGGGGATAACGCCTGATTTTTAAAGGTTGTGGTGCCCGAAACTTCTATGGTCGTTAAAAAGAAAGGAACTAAAAACCAAAAGATCAAAAAGATGGAATCATAAATCAGGAAATGATAACGAAAGGGACGAAAATAAGAAACATAAGGACACTCGTCGTTTTTCTGACGTTTGCGAAGAATACGACACGAAGGGTTTATTGGACACAATATTATTAATATGAGAAGATGGAAACTGGAACACCTGGTAACGACGAGAAAGATATGTGGGGAAGAGGATGAGGCCGAGAGAGGGAAAAATATTGGACAGCTTGACTGGTCATTCTGGATGGGGACGTAGGGAGTCACCAGTGGAGGGACAAACCCGCCTACGCCGGTCGGACACTGCGCCTGAGATGCCGTGACATGAGAGTATCCATATTATTGTTATGATTTCAAAATGTGTACATGATCAATCATATAACACACCTAGCTATGCTGAACACCATAATGAAATTGTGATAACCCTAGACGACTCAAAAGACACTCTTTTGAGGATAGAAATCGTCTCCTTGGATACCGCTTGCCCAACCAAGAAACGAAGGTTCCTTTGCCTTTTGGTACGGTCAATTATCACCATATTATTATTATCATTATGGTAGTCAATCTAATTTTGGGGAAACTAGGTACAGTTTACGTCAATGGGGATAACTTATTGATAAGGTACTGGTACCAAAAAGTCTAGCAAAACAAATATGAAAACAAACTAATGATGACAATGGTGGTAATACCGATGATGTTGATGATGGTGGTGGTGAGGACGATGACGACGATGCTGCTGCTGCTGCTGCTGCTGCTGCTGATGATGATGATGATGATGATGATAACGGTGGTGGTGCTTTGTGGTGGCGGCGGCAATTGCGCGATGATTATTAATTGAGTTGTGATGATGAAGTGGAGAGGAAAGAAAAATAAGAGGTGGGTAGACCGGATGGATAGCTTGTTGTTATTACAACACAACGTTGCGACATTTGAGCATGCTGCCCAACGACGGCCATTTCAATATCCAGTATCCTTGATATACCTACTTGTCTCCTCTCTAATAGCATCATTGCCCGCCATCAAGTCTACATCGACAATGCAAGCGACTTCATATAGCTGTTCTTACTGTTCAGACTTAATATTGGTGTTGTGATGATTCATGCAGTATGCTTGTGAATTGAAAGTGATTTTGCATGGTGCTTTAGTTATCTATTGATTCAATTGAAATTATATGGTGAGGGCCTTTCGCATCTCAGTGCCCTGTCTGTGACAGCTCCGCTGATTTTTCAATCTGGGTTCTTGCCAACGTTTTCTGTGTTTCGCAATTGATCGTATGAAGGCAAGGTCATATTACTTCTTTGGAGTAGAGCTTTAGTGTTTTGTTGTTATTCAATTATTCAAATAATGTTTAAGTTTCTATGCATCTATCTTATATATTTCATATTCTACCTATTATGGTGTTGAACAGTGAGATCCAACAGGGATGGGAAGAATCCTCATCTAACGTGTATTCTTCCCCTTCAATTAATTTACTTGCATTAGTTTTTACGCTCTTTGCAATACCGAAAAGTAATCTTATAGGACGGAGGGCTTCCTATTTGAACGCTTGTCTCGGACTGGACTCGAAGACCCAAATGTAGGTTTTCTTCATAACATGACATGACGAGCTGACAAGCTAATGGTTGAGTTTAGGAGGACCAATCCTTCTCTGTATAATAATATTCCATTGACAAAGTTAGGATACATATCATGTAGATATTCGTTTGGAAAAGAATTGTTGTAATCTGTAAATGCATTTTTGTGAATTTGATTAATGATTTTAAAAAATGTACCATACCGACTCTCCAGGGGTTTTGTTTTCTATGAATATGAATAAAAATATAATTCAGAAAATAACTCACTGAAATATTACAGTATACAGCCTCATATATTGGGTTTGAGAATGAAAGTAATTTCCTGTGTGTTATTGGTCAATCCTATTTTCTTCATATTGCATGTCTGGCATTGGCTTTGCTTGTTCTGGTTTTCACAAAACAATACTTGACTACCTGGTATTTAGTCTATATAACTCCACGTCTTCAGCTATCCACCTCATTGACTCGTTGCGACTCCTCTGTGGCACAGTGGTAAAGCACTCGCTAATGAACTGGGTAGTCCGTAGTTTGAACATTGGATTTTTTCCAGACTGCAGGTTTAAGTTTAAGTTCTATTAGTATCACAGATGGACTATAAAAATATAAACTGGTCACGACGGTGAAATGATCTTCAAGTGTCAAAAGGGGCGTAAAACTGATAACTGTAAACTTTTTTTGTTTCTCATGTACCTCATTGTGTGATCTACTAGTGTCATTATAAAATTACTTCTTACCTTGCCATGCATGTGCAATGAGCACATCAACCCACCTAGGCCTCGTGTGGTTTCTTAGTCTTAGACTCTTAGTAGAGACTAGCCAGACACGACTGTCTAGACTTCTATCTTCTGGGATACAAATCGACTAGCTACTCATTCAACGTGTATAATATATAATTTAGACTAGACATTGTGTCATCATAAATTAAACAACAAGACTAAAGATAAAGAATCAATAACCTTGCATTTGAAAATACCTACGAAGTCAAAAAGTGGTCAAAACAGTCTTACCTTTGACTTTGATCCTTCATAACGTAGGGGGTAGGGATCATTCGACAAGTTGTCGAAGCAAAACTTCTTCAACTTCAATTTACAAAAAAATATTGTCTTCATTCAAGGTGGCAAAGTATGGTGGAAAAAATTGTATAGGAAGGGTGTGAATTGGAATCAAAGAAACCCGAATACAGTGACAAGTTAGTAGGCTGGTAGTGTAGGGCATCTTCCTGTTTACATTTTTTTTTTTTGCCCTACATCACCGCCAGGTACGCGAAAATATTAGAAAGGTAAATGTGTCCAACTTGAAGTGGTCTATTGTGTTTTCTACAAACAAGGGAATTGTTTACATGCTGAACTCATAATGGACGATGATTTACGTATGAGTGACGTATGGCGAGAGGCAAATGGCTAACACGACAGAGTTGACAGTTTGAGGTGGCTGTTGGACCACGCATGATATTCAGGAAGAAGTAGAAGGACGAAATATGTTATAGACGTCTAATGTTCGTTTCTGATGTAGGTAGAGTCTATTTATCTATTTATTCATTTAATTCTATCAGACTTCCTGGCTCTAGATCACAACGTTCTAAATAAATTAGTTTATACTTCCATGCTCTAAATATGTCTAGAAAGTCACGCTTTTTTTATGCTCCCAATTTTTTATATTATTATTTTTACAGCTCCACGTGAAAATGACTTTTCAAAACAATGTTCACGACAACCTTTAACTTTTGACCCGTGCCCTATGGTTACATAACTTTGTTGTATAATTTGTAGGGGAGGTAACTGAGTCATGCCTCTCAATCGACCACTATCGTCCGTACCAGTGCAGCTCATTGTTGTTGAATGGCTTGTCATCACCTGCTGGCTACCAATCAAACTTGTGTATCTTTTCTGGTCACACCTATTTAGATTTGTTTTTGGTGGAACACCACCAACAGACACAATCATGAATCCAGCTACTATTGCCAACAATCTTGTGAAAAGTGTGGCCACCGGCGAGGTAAGTTAAATTTTGCAAAATTTGAGAACTTTCTTCTCTCCACGCCCATGCCCAACGTCATTTTATCGGACTCTTTATTCATCTTATATTATATTAATTAATATTAGGTATCGTTTTTATATTTATTGAGTATTCTAGAGGGTCTAGCTACACACCTATATTAATATCATTTTACATGGTTATTTTAGACGCCGGGGCTGCTCGTATGGGTCCTTATGAGAAGAACTGACCGTACTTAGTCTTAGCTAGAAAAAGAAAAAATTCTATTCTACGGCAGTTGCTAAAATGTACTTTCACTTTCAGTTTCGCTGCAGTTTTCTCATGCTCGTTCTTGTTAACGTAATGTAACTAGAAACCAGGACCTGTAACTGATTTTTGATTAAAAAATATTTTTTCTAGAGATTTTGTAATTTTGGCTTAATAGACGTCTAATCTTTTTTTTTTTTTTACCATATTTTGCACGCTGTGCCTTGACAAAAATTATCTTGTGTGTGAATTGAACATGGCGTTGGGGGGTGTCAGTTGGTAGCGTAATGGACTGTCAACCCAGAGTTCCCGGGTTCGATTACCGCTTAGAATAGTCCTCATTTTTTCTTGTCCACCCAGCAGCCACTGGTTCTCTTGAGATCTGACAGAAAGTGCTTTGTCCTGTCCAAAGGGTAACAATGAACAAGAAATTGTTTTTCAATTGTTACTACACTGTAGTCAGTTCAAGTTTAACTGGGATTCAGTCAAATGACTGCTGATGTAAAACAGCGTTGTCTTTGTCCCGAAACATTGTGTGGTGCCTATCTGGCTGCATGTCTCAGCCTATGTTAAATGTTCGTTGTGCACCAAGACTTGCACCGCAGTAACCACAAGAGGTCGCGACCGAGCTCTCCCGTACGAATAGAATTATATTGTCTCCTAGTACGGTCACGTATAGGTAGAATTTTTTCTTCTCATACGGACCCATGTGAGCAGCCACGGCCTATTTTATATCAAAGCTATTTCTACAATTAGATGTTCGATGGGGCGTATTTCTTTCACACTGAGTGAGGAATTTTTTAGAGTAGGTTCCCTTGCACCTTGTGTGCTAGTTGTGCCATAGCGTGCACCGGATAGAACGCATTTTATGTTGTAGGTGTGTTATTTTTCTAAGTTCACATAATTTTGATAAAAGGATGCATTACAACCATATATAATTTTGTATCGAGTATTGAATGCTCCAAAAAATAATAGAGTACCAAAGCAATAAGAGAATTATGGGAACACACAATAATAAAGGAACATCACTTTCATTCGTCATCGGTAAAAGTCATTGAGTCAAACATCTTATTGTAATTGTAGATGATCGTTGTTTATATATTATCTTATATTGTGTCTTAGTTTTCTTTCATGGAAGTTTGTAGATAAAACTCATATATGTTCAGTTTTATATTGTATTCATTGATCACAGTCATAAAAACCAAAGCCAAAATCCTTGTCACTATAATGTCATTGGTGCCTGATGAAGATTCTGTGAGCGTAGCTGTAGCAGATAAAAAAGTGCTAAATTATATATATTACACGACAAACTACATTCTACATGGGAAGATGTTCCTGCTTAGCGTTCCCATTCCCGCTCAAGTAAGCCGCATTTTACACCACTGATTTGCAAGCGTTTTCTCAGATTTCTGTACTAACCTGAAAATTTTATTTGTCACTGTCCTTCGTCCTTTGGATGTTTTTAAAATATTTCCATTCCTTGTTTTACATCCTACATTGAAATTTATTTTCCTTTTGTATTTTGTGTGGGCAAGAAGCGTTAATAACCTTGCAGGGCATTTTAATAAACATAAGGTCATGATGATCTCGATTGAGACGGGCAATAGATAGGTTGTTAGTAAATGTTAGTTGTGATCTCGACTTAAGTTAAGGAAATTAATATTACATCCACAAAGCTAATTTGAACCAATTTTTAAAATATGTTTTATTTGATGATTGTTTAGATGGTGGCCATAGAAACATTGTGGAAGGACTCACCTGTTGTGATCACCTTCCTGCGACGGTTTGGATGACAGATGTGTCGGCTTGCTGCCCAAGAGTTGTCCCAGTTGAAGCCTCGACTTGACGCCAACAATGTTCGCTTTGTAGCTGTCGGTCTTGAGGAACTGGGTTTGGAGGAGTTTGTGAAAGGAGAGTTTTTTTCAGGAGGTGAGTAGTTTTTTCATTGTTATTGTCAGGTTTTTCATTTCATTTTTGGTTATTGAAGCACAAGTAGAAAATCGTGAAGAATTCCTTTTTAATCGTTTGTTGAGTTTTGATTCTTAGAGAAAGATTTTCTGTCAATTGAGATGTTTATGGTTATATAAACAGAATTTACTCCTACTCCTGCCTGTTGGTGGTGAAGCTCCAGAACAATTAATGAAGTTTTGAAAATAAAAAATAGCATGTTTTATTGGAAATTTTTATTTGTTAGCCTAGAGCCATAAAAGCTGTTCATGGTATCAAAGGTGTGATGTTAACTCCCATACGATGATCCTGCCACTATCTTCTCAATATTGACCATTGACCTTGTTACATGTAAACAGTGTTTCCTTCAACGAGTCGGGTCACCAAACTTGGCCTAGTGACAAAGCTGCCGCTTCTGTTGTCAGATGGGATGTCAAAATTACCATCGTTATCATTGAAGCTCGTGGCATCATATAGTTTTAAATTATCAACTCATTCTGACTATCAATGGAAAGTGCAGACTTTCCCCTTTATTTTGAAATATAGAAAGTACAAATCTGTTAAAAACTTCATGAGAAAATATTCAATTGAAAGCTTTTTCTATGCGACATAGGTCAAAGTGACATCGCTCAAGTACTTTCTATACACTATACACCGATAGAAATCCCCATTATCTGTCGTTCCAATATCGAAAAGTCAGCTACAGTTGATATAAACACCCGATGCCACAACATCTGAAGTAGCCCAATCCCCTCATTTTAGTCTGTCAAAACTAGTTTCTCTGTTGGTCATTTATTCTTCACCTGTCGTTTACCAGGGTCAGCGATAGTGTGAGTCGTTCACTAGGGTGCTCATGTCTTTGTCTGTGGCTTTGTGTATTCGAAGCAACAAGTTTCATTGTTCAACCAATAAGATAGGCCTTTTTGATATCAATATCATGTTTGTGACACAAGCCACGCATGGTCATGCTGTTACTTTGACCTGTCTGTCTTATGATTGACAGCAAATTTGTGTACTCCCAGGGCCTGGCATGTGTTTAGAAAGTACACAAAATCATAGAGGTTTTCACAACCAAGTGTCAACATCTGGTTGGGTGTCTGTTCCCGGCAAAGACATTGAAGAGGGAATTTGAAGCTGTCATCACCTGGCAATGGCGTAGTCTTTGTCTTTTTTGTTGAGGTGGTTGAGATACTGTTGCTGTGAGCCATGTGAGTCAGCAGTTATGTAAACTGACCTGGTATAGTTTTTTCCATTGTTGAACAACAACGACATAATATGAATATTTCATGGCTGGTTTTATGACGAGAAGGTACACCTATTATAATTTATCATCAAGCAAATTTTAGGTAGGGGTATTTGAACTCATTTTTGTTTAGTTTATAAAATCTGATTATTCTTTTCCTTGCGATTTTTTGCATCGTCATGGGCGGTTAGATGCTATTTATATTATTGGTTAGCATGATGATGACTCATCTGATGCTATCTTTGATTGATATTTATGGTAAAATAAACAGCTTCATAGATGTAACACGAAATGTATGATGTCACTGCATATAAGGAGAGCAAATATATGGGACCTGTCATCAACGTAGGTGTGAAGTCTAGTCTAAAGGCATGCATATTTACGGTCCCGTCGGAAGAGGGCTAACTATTCAGTGAACACTCATGATGAGTTACAATGTGTTTGTCAACTCAAGACAAGTGATCTGACTAAATTTATTAACATTTAGTTTGCATTTCTTTTCTTGTTGGCGGGACCCCTTCTGTGGGCCGGGGGGTGCTAAACCAGTCCACCCTCTTTCCTTTGTCTTCTATCCCCCTCACCTATCGTCCCCGCTCCCATGGAGCTTTCTGTTCTTGTCCTGGAATGAG
>JARBEQ010205396.1:0-12469 GCA_030265355.1 Tritonia tetraquetra
TCTCTCTCTCTCTCTCTCTCTCTCTCTCTCTCTCTCTCTCTCTCTCTCTCTCTCTCTCTCTCTCTCTCTCTCCCTCAGTCACTAATATTCATACTATTGATTTTGCCCTATGGTGTTGACAGAAAAGACATTTCCAACAATGTCATTTTCAATGGAAAGTTTTATGATATGAAGTATGAATGATTGCACTTCTAAAACATTTTTCATTTGAGAAAAACATTATGATAACCTGGCATTCAAAACTGAAAATTAAATCTAGTAAAACGTTTAATGTGATGGGAAGAACTAGAAGAATATAGTCTTAAATCCAATTGACATTTGACACACGTTTTGGAATATTTGAGTGTAGTCATTTTCATTTTTTCCTTCTTTTTTTGACAGCTTCAATCTCCCCCATGACGATGAGAAACAATGCACAGAGCATGCGCCTCCAAACGGCAAGAACTCCTTTCATGTAATGGCACCAACACTAGATTACAATGCCAGCCCGTGGGATTGGTCAAACTGTAGTGCCCAGATTATGACAGAGTTCTTAGAGTAAGTGCTTTTAAAAAATATTTTTAAAAATAAATTGTTACCAAATGTCAGTATTATTCCTGCCGGGAAGTGACTGGAATTCATGACAGACTAGAGGTCTTCCCTGGAAAAAGGACTTGTAGTGATGAGATGGTGATGGTTGTTGTGGAATGATTGTGATGATAGCAGCTGACTTTTTTGACAACACCTAGTGTTGTCTCATCAATCTGACCATAACAGCTTTCTTTCTTCCTTATCCAGTTCCCCTTTACCATTGCAGTGTAGGGCCAGCACTATGAGGCTGGATTACTGTGGATCAAGATATTAAGCCAAGCAGGTGATCAACCCACCATAACATGAATCAGACTAATTAACACCAGACAGTATTTATCCACCATTTCCTCTAAAGATGTAACATTCCATTAAAACAAAGAAAAGTTTTGCACCTGTCAAAATCGAACATCTTAAGTAAATAAATGAAAAGTAGAGAAAGGCACAAATAGTCATAACTGTTCGGGTTGATGTTATGATCAGAGTGGTGACACACCACCATCTCACACATCGTCTGTTACTTGACCTGTTATAAGTTTAAACTTTTGATCAGATCTTTATTCATTAGACACCCCAGCCATTCACTGATAAAGCATTATTGACTATGAATTCCACTTAATAATTTTCTACACATGAGTTGTTACACACTCCATGGTGGGTTCCGACTTTCATGGCCACCGTCCTGCTGTCTGTACCGACCAATGCCTTTGTGGAATCTGATGATTTTTTCTGTACTATTATGACCTTGGATAAAATATTTAACTTTTTTTTTTTTTTCCTTCCCCAAATATTTTCAGATCTGGCAGAGCAAATTGTCTTCATGATGGAGTCAAGGTGAAGAAATGGAACAACCAGGTGGAAGTTGCAGACAAAGCTGGATGGACATACTCTATTAATCGCCAATGTGAACTTATCTTTGGAAAAGGTCATGTAGTGTGTCCCTATGCGGTAAGGAGAGAGATGCGATGATGCCAGATTTTGAAAATAACTGTTTACATTAAGTATTAATTACCATAATGCAGAGAGATGAAGAATATATAATTTTTTGTAACAATTTTAGAGTTGCGTATAATATATGGAAGATTAGATAAAACTTGCAAAAACTAAAGATCAAACCATTGAGTTGTATAAGTGAAATGATATATGAATGATTTAGATGTTGTGACATTAATATTTTGTCAATTCTATTTTTGTTTAGAGTAACCCCCCATGTCGGAGACTGTGGTGTACAAATGACATTGAAGGAAAGGGAACAGGTTGTCGAACAAAGCACATGCCTTGGGCTGACGGGACTCCTTGTGATAAACATAAAGTATGTAGCTTTAGGACTTTACCAGATACAACTATCAGATGAAACGGGGGTGGGGGGAGTGGGGTAGTGGTAACCCAATCGCCTTTTGTGTAAAGGTCCTGGCGGCTGGTGGTTGAATCCCAGGATTTTTTCCTTTCAACTTTCTCTCAGTTTATATGGCTCAATTCTTATCAGAGATGGACTATAAACTGGAGGTTCTGCCTTTTGATATGACCTATAATGAGTTACCAAGGGCGTAAAACTAACAACTTTAAACTTTTACAAAAAAATCAGATAAAGAGGACCTTTTTGTTTGACAAGGTGACCATTTACCTTTCTTTAGAACATGAAGGAAGTTAATTTAAGTTTCTTTCTGACTTTACCAGAGTCTTTTATTTTTCGCTGTTCGCAGAGGTTTTATAAGAGTGCCCTTTTAAGGAATTTCCTTGATCTTGACAGAAAAGTTGTCTCATTATTGTTTATTTTATTATGTTTCTTTGACATACAATTCAACTTTTAGTTACTCAAAGATAGTAATGACGAATAAGTTCAGTTATTGTTTGATTTCCTTGATTGATGACTGATTTAGGATTCACATTTTCCCCTCTTCTTACCCAGATTTGCCATGAAGGACTTTGTCTTCCCATTCCCCGCTCAAAACCCAAACCCATCAATGGAGGCTGGGGACCCTGGAATGTGTACGGACCATGTTCACGAACCTGTGGGGGTGGGGTCAAGAGGAAGTATCGGGAATGCAACAATCCAACGTAAGTATTTTGTTAACGAGACTTAGGATTACCACCATTTATTTCATGAAATAGTATTCCTCAGACTCAAATTGCAGATAGACTAGTCACAGCAATAACGTAACAAAAGGTAAACGAATGAAAAAAAAAATAATTTAAGAAAAGAAATAGAGAAAAAGTAACAAAAGGTCAATTTGATTGACTATTGGCTCTGAAGAAGGCCAATCACAAGGGGCAATAACTGGTGAATGATATAGAAGATGATGATGTAATTACACTCATGTTATAACTCAGTTATATCCCTTTTCCTCAAATCAGCTTTTCCCTAAATTTCCCTCTTTGAACGGTTTATTAATCTTGGACGTGTTTGTTTTATCTTATTTTTTCCTCATTTTCAAGGCCAAAGAATCAAGGAAACTATTGTCTGGGATCTAGAATACGTTATAAATCCTGCCATATCAAGGTGATTGTTTTTGGTTTATTGTTTATTTGTTTGTTTGTTTGTTTCATACCAAAAAGCAGTGCTGGATCAGCCGCATGTTCAGAGGGAAATGCCATGGACCAAAGAACTTTAGACAAGTAGCTGATCAGCCCACTGTGTCCACAACTCTTTATTGGCACCATAACCCATATACTGAGTTGTATCAATAGAGACAATCTTATAAGCATATAACTGTTTCATTGTGGCCACTACTTAGCTATTATTATTTAAAACCCAGATCTTTGTTTATGAGACAATGAACTAATGCCCTTTTCAAAAGTTATTTAGGAAGTGTGAGTAATGACTGGACTAGCCAATGGTCCTTGATACATGATAATGGCTGGGACTGGTTGGTCTTGTGTTCATTGCATGTATCTACAGCTAAAGAGCAGCGATCAGGAACAGTTACCTCCCAAGTGCCCATTTATTAAGCTATTCACAACTCTTTCACACATAAAAACATCTTTACATGAATTGAAAAAATATCACTGTGGTATCTTTATGTCAACTCAAGACCCTTCATTTGTTACAACACTACACTTGGCCCATCACTACAAAATTGTGTTACAGGCACAAAAATATTACAAAATGGATTTAGAATAATGCTATTTGTTCTGTATTCATTATCATTCATTTTGCTTTGTATCATGCAGCCATGTCCAGTAGACAGTCGAGATTTCCGAGAAGTTCAGTGTGACAGTGACCAAATGAAAAGAAAGTTCCATTTCAAAGGAATGCCACAGAACACTACCTGGGTGCCCAAATTTGGTGGAGGTGAGGATAACGGTGAATTAGACCCTTCACTTCACTTCAAGGGAGGGGAGGGGGGGGGTTGAGAGCAGAGGGAGTAGCTTTTATTCTCCCTGCAGGTCGGTCATTAGCGGCTGTAAGGAGGTCATATCTAAAAGTTAGAAAATAAAGAAAATCATCAAGCTAGGTTCTGAACTTTCATAAGATATATTGGCTTA
Source organism: Tritonia tetraquetra (assembly GCA_030265355.1). Taxonomy (NCBI): domain Eukaryota; kingdom Metazoa; phylum Mollusca; class Gastropoda; order Nudibranchia; family Tritoniidae; genus Tritonia; species Tritonia tetraquetra. The sequence goes on from JARBEQ010205396.1 coordinate 4,054, forward strand.
AATTTCATGAGTTCAAACTATCCTTACTATACAGTGAGTACCCACAGAGTGCATAGTTGTATTTAGTTTTTTTTCTGAGGCTGAAATGACCTTCCCATCAGTATCAATTGATTTCCTTGGTTTAGTCTCGTACAGTTGAGACACTAGATGACTCCACTTGTTCGCCTGTTCACAAATTGTGCTTATCAAAATGTGAACAAGGCTATAGATGTTAACATAAACAACAACAACGATTAAATATTATTTTAAAACTTACAAAAATCAGTTATAAAAATGATGCTGATGAATTTTTCATTTTGTATTCCCAGTTCACATGAGAGATGCTTGCAAGTTGTATTGTAGTGCCGCCAACAGTAGCTCATACTTCCAGTTTTCCTCCAAGGTCATTGACGGTACTAAATGCGGACCTTTTACCGATGATGTCTGTGTCAATGGACAGTGTTGGGTCAGTGGTTTGCAATTTTGGGTTCATTTTGAATTATCTTTAATTATCATTGTATGCCCACAATACCTTTGATTCCTTCGAGGCTCAAGATTAAAATCTTTACCATTTCCTCACTACTTAACTCTTTGCATACTCGCCCCAAAATTCCCGAACCCTTTATAAAATACCAGAGCCAACTAAACCAGCAACTATAGAGCGGCGGTATAGTATAGCCGCTGGTACAAGAAGAGTTAACGCTTCTTTTATGCTTTTATATTCAATGTATAGAGGTTCTAAAGTTGTTTGTTGTACACCCTGTTTAATACAAAGAGGTCCACAGAACTTGAAAGATTTCACATTAATCTCCAGGGCAGGGTTTGTAAACAAACACAAATCTTGAATAAGCAGGATTTCCTTTTTATCATTTCTATAAAATCTGAAACTTTCAGGGTCATAATTACCATTGTCTAGTTTGAAGAGTTATAATTTCAATTTCTGATGAAGATGAAGTAAGACAAGTTATGAGGCAAGGCTTCTGACAAAAACAATTGTTATTTGTGATAGCGCCTTTTGCACAGTGAATACAAAGATTAAACATCTAATTGGACATTGACAGATTTCAGAATAAACGATATAGCTTTAAATATTGAAGAATTGGATTCCTTTTTTTTCATATTTCCAGAAAGTGGGCTGTGACAACCGCCTGGGCTCAACTCTGAAGAGAGACAGATGTGGGGTGTGTGGAGGAGACAACTACACATGTAGAACTGTCACAGGATACTTTAACAATGCCATCTATGGTGAGAACAGACCTTTGTTGTCACAAATTTGAAACTAATAGATCAAGATACGAATCAAACATTAGTTATTGGGTGTATTTCTTTTCATTTTTAAACTCTCTAGTGAAAAAAATGAATTAGGGGGGAACATTACAACACAAAAAGTTCAGTGGCATAACATGTCTGCGCACTTGATGGACTCATCTTCTGCTTGGTTTAAATTTTGATTAAAAAAATATAAAACTCCTTTCAGTTGTTCAAGGTTGCACAAATATTGAAGGAAAAAAACAGTTTGAAATAGAAATCAATAAACTATGGAAAGAATCCTTTTGTTTTACTTACTTTAGATAGAGAAGGAGGCATAGGACAATGAAATAACTTCCAAAAATACAATACAAGAGAACAGCAAACAAGAAAAGAAGGACAAAATAAAACCCAACAAAAAACAAACATGTCACACAGAGAAATGAAAATTTAAATTTAGATTGATGGTCGATGAAGCTAGAATGGAAAGCGAAAGGAAGTGTTAACAGTCTTTTCTGTGCTTGTGCCAAACAGGACTTGGTCCGATAAGATGTGAAAATGCTGAAATGCAACCTTCATTTTATCTCATTTTGCTTACAGGTTACAACCTTGTAGCAACAATCCCAAGTGGAGCCACTAATGTTGACATTCGGCAATATGGACACGCTCGACACCATGTTGATGACGAAAATTATCTGTGTGAGTATTCCAAGACATTTTATGTTTCACCCGTCCTACTCATTTTGTCAGGTTATTGAGAGGACTTAAGATTTGCGTCATCTCATTACATTATCATAATAAACAGATTTTTCTGTAACATTTTATCTAATACCCTATTGTACAATATTTCTGGAGTTTTTTTACTCATTTTGTAAATCATTGTTTTACACTGTCCTAAATCAAACAATGAATTATCTTGATTTTTTCCAAAGCTTTGAAAAACTCTGTTGACTCATACATCTTGAATGGAGATTCGTTGGTTCGTACCCAGCCATGGAAGGTAAAGGTTCTGGGAGCTTTGATGTCTTACACAGGTTCGGAAGTCATGGTGGAAAGAATCAACTCATCCATGATGATTGAAGAGAAAATCAAAGTCTATGTAAGTCTCTTGTTTTTCTTCTGTTTTATTTAAGTGAAGGATCCATTCAGAGTGCTATTTTTTTATTTTCAGGCTATTTCAGCTTTTTAATTACACTTATTTAACTAATCACTTTACTCTTGAGAGAGAGAGAGAAAGAGAGAGATTTAAGTAAATTTTTAATTACAACTCAATAATGTTTGCAAAAAAAAAAATATATATATTTTTGTACATACATGAATGAATACTTTTATAAGAGTATTTATGATGTTACATATTGCTTGAATGCATATTTTTTACTATGTGCCTGGTCATATCAATGCACAAGTCAACCATTGTTGATATTCTTGTTCCCAAGGTTTTGTCGGTGGGCAAGTTGAATCCCCCAAATATTACATATTCATACAAGGTGTCAGTCACTAAGAATGTCATTTGGAAGAACCAGGGATGGACACAGTGTAATGCTGTTTGCAATGGTAAGCATATCAAACTCATCCCCATTTGTCGTACTATTGTCAATGTTCATAATTTGTTATTTTCAATATTTAAACATTTTGTTTATACAGAGAGAGCATAAGTTATGTGATCCACGAATCTTGATCCAGGAGATTTAGACTGACTATATAATGATGAATATAATATGCTGCTGTTTGGCGTTTAGTAGGAAAAATCCCCAACCAACCTGCAAGTAGCCCATATACAGTCAAAGGGATATTGACATATCTGAAAAAAAGAGATAAAAATAGATACTGTTTCAGTGGTCTCCACCTAAAAACGTGCCGATTGGGTGACACCATTAGGGGGTTCTTAGGCGGACTGGGGTTTTACACAAATTTCTAAGGGGAGCAATCAAAACTGTACATAGTGCTTAATTCCTCTTTTGACCAATGTAGATTACTTCCCTTTGTTAAGGAACAATTTTGACATTACCAGTGTGCTATTTTGATGTTTCAGAAGTCATTTTTAAAAAGTCCTTTTGATACTGTAAATGAAGGAGTGCTGAAGTAAGATGAGCCTCAGCCATCTTATTCATTTATAACTCATTTCAACTGAAGAGTTTTGTTTTGTTTTGTTTATTTTTTTAAATACCAGAGCATGAAATCGGTTAAAACAGTGGGTTCTTAGGGAGAGTTATATACATGTGGTCGGGTTCTTAGAGATGATATTTGTATAGAAAAATATCTGTTTGGACCGGCTGGAAGACGGATCAGGTTCTTGGCTGACATGTTCGTATGCGGAGACCACTGTACCTCCCTTCTTGCAAAAATATATAATCACCATTGTTTCTTCATAATTCACTTATTTTTCAAATCCAGGAGAACGGAGAAGCAAAATTGTGTGTACCAGAGAGGATGATAACCTGATTGTCTCTCAAAAACGATGCCAAGGCCTAAAGAAGCCCAATCGAATCACTGAAGCCTGTAACAAACATTGCGAAGTCAGGTGAGTCAAACATTTGGATTGTGGAGTAGAGTCAAGAACCTAAAAGTTCTAAAGTTTAAAGTTTTATGCCCTTTTCAACACATAAAGGTCATATCAAAGCCAGTTCTAAAGAACTTGAGAAGATTCCAAGCGAATCTCTACGAAAGAGCCATGAAAACTCTGACAGAACCAAGGAAAAAATCTGTGCAAGGCGGGCTCAAATCCGGTCCTCCACATCCAAGTTTGAGTGACTTAACCACTGAGCTTGGGATGCCCCCAATCAAGAACCTTTATCAGACTTCTGTAACTCAAAGTCATTACCTTCATGAAAAAGTAATTATAATGCATCACATTTGAACAAAAACTGGATCTAATTATATATTATCTCTTGTCTTTGTCTAGATGGAGAGTTTTCAACGAGGAAGAGTGCCCTGTGCGCTGTGGATCAGCCATGAAGCGACAACTGGTTCACTGCATCAAGCAAACTGGATATGAAAATGCAGAAATAATTAAGGATAAGCACTGTCGAAGCGTGTTTGGCCCCAAACCAGACGAGATAGTGCAGTGTCAGGGAAAATGTCTAGATTCCTATTGGTCCTACACGGATTGGTCTCCTGTAAGTTCTGGCCAAATTTATTGGTCACAAAGACATTTTATAGGTTCAGGAAATTTTTAATCATAATTAAAGAATTCGGGTCCCAGTGGCGCTGAGGTACGGTTCTTGCCTCTGAAGCGAAAGTCCATGGTTCGATTCCCGGCAGTGTCGGGTATTATTCTCTGTGAAACTCGGTGAAAACCTATATGCCACCATCCTGAGCCTATTCAGGTAGGTGGGATCAAGAACCTAGTCCTATCGGAGACAGACGATAAACTCAGAGGTCCTGTGTGCATGCTGCGCACGTTAAAGAACCCTTGGCAGTTAAAAACGCTGTCCGGGCAAAATTAATCCCTACCACAAAGATCACAATGGGTTAATCACCTGCTTGGCTTAATATCTTGATCCAGAGAAATCCAGTCTCATAGTGCTGGCCCTACACTGTAGTGGTAAAAGGGAATTGGATAAGAAAGAAAGAAAGAATTAAAGAATTTGAAATAATTAAAGCTTGTACAGTTCATGCTATTCCAACACTAATGTTTTGAAATAGTCATAGTTGTATTGTCTTATTCATTGAGTTCTTTTTGTTTATCCCTATCTTTTCTATCTCTATTTCAAAATGAACAGTGTTCTCGTACTTGTGGTGAAGGGATTCAGGAGAGGCAAGCCAAGTGTGTGGACGAGGCAGGGAAAGAACTCACCTACAAAGAGTGTAGCAAGGAAGACAAGAATGTCTCTCGGAAATGTAACAACGGCCAGTGTGCAGAGTGGACGACGGGCAACTGGCTCGGGGTAACTAACATGAATATATTGTCAATTGTTGTAATTTATCTCTTGTCCTCATGGATATTTTGAGAGATGAATGAAATAGTATAGATGTTTTGTGTTAGATCTGTCATAAAACATGTTCAGTAATTGTTAAGTTAAAGTATTGTAACGTCAATGTCCTATGTAGTGACCAGTTACTTTCGTACAGGATTTACACTATATAAGTGCTCTCTCTACTTTTATTAACTTCTCAAGAAATTATATGTTTAATCAACTTTTGAGGTAAAATATAATGTTCATGGAATAAATAGAGATATAAGATAATTTGATACATGGTTTTGTGATGGAAATTAAAATGGGTGTGAAGTTCCTCCATAACATATTGGGCGGTGCACTTTCTACATTGAAGATTATTTGGTCACAGTCAGAGAGGCAGATTCTCCCACAGCTCTTACTAAAGCTGAGGGATGACCACAAGAACAAAAGTATTTTCCTTGATCAATACTACAATGCTATCCATGCATTCACAGGAACGTTGGTGTTTTGTGTACCATTTATTGTAGAACATGGAGCTGGCCCCAACACTGCATTGTGGTATTTGGTGCTTCATCAAACAAACACCTGACTCAGTGTAAATGAGTACCTGGCTGAGGGCAGTGAATGATATTGTCAGAATGCTAGACTTGAAGTGCCTAACTGGCAGCTGGCACTATTATACTCCCCATGGAGTTTAATGGCCTGCCAGGGGTAAAACGATACATCATCAAGCTCATAAAGCATGAAGATGAATATGTTCTATATAAATGCTATGCTTTACATAGATAAGGTCTGACTTGACTGTAACTGTTATTTGCGTGCATTTCTTTCATCCAGTGTTCTGTGACTTGTGGGGGTGGCTACAAAGTGCGTAAAGTCTGGTGCTACCGAGGAGGCAAGAAAATGGACGAATCGGAATGCAGTAAGAAGAAGCCTCAGAGTAAAAAAGACTGTCACCTCAAGGCTTGTCCTGAGTGGTACCCAGGAGGATGGGGCCCAGTAAGTTTCAAGGATAAATGTCATATGGATTACATGAAATCCTAATGTTGCTTATATCTTCTTCTTTCCATTCTACAACTTATATTATCTTAAAGTGGCTTGGCTTTTGGCACTGCAAACTGCAGCTCTCCTTCGTTTTACTCAATATGTGTATACATTATACATGTATTATACATTTCTACATTTTTGTATAGATTTTGTTTTTGTAAGATATTTTTATATCTATATTAATAATCCTTAAATATCAATGTCAATGACCATCATTAAGTTTTAAAAGAAAAAAGAGCGGAAATAATGCACATGTTGGGAGATAAGCAATAGCTTATGCAGTGCCCATCTGTGAGATGGCATTGCTTTGTCACTTTGTGTGCGTGTGTGTGTGTATGTGTGTGTGTGTGTGTGATTGTGTTTATGTTACATGATATTAAAATATTACCATTATTGCTATGAATGAATGAGTAGCTGTTACTGGGGTAAAATCCATGTTACACTTAGCAATGCAGCGCCACTCATATTCTTTGGTTATTGGTTACGTAAGTTTTTGAACATTCCAAACAATGTCTTTCATTCCATATATCCTTGTTTCTTTTCACCATCTCTAGTGTTCAGCGACATGCGGCAAGGGGGCCAGTATGCGAGCAGTCAAATGCCGAGTGAGTGAAGGTTTTGTGGAAGACTCAGTCTGCAACTTGGCCATGAGGCCAACGGACAAACGGGCTTGTTTCATGGGGGCGTGTCCCACACCTAAGCCAACTACTACCACGACCTTGAAAGCAGTGGCAAAAGCTGCTTATTGGCGTTATGGAAGCTGGACTGAGGTTAGAGACTGTCACAATGTTTTGTAAAATTTTATGTTTATTTGCAGCTGAGATTACTTAGCATCTGAAACAATGTAAGTCATATTTATCATTTTTGGTTTACCGTTTGGTGTCATGACAAAGCAAGACAACAACTTTAAATCTCCTTTTTATGATAACACGGCAAGATCATAGGGGAAAAAAAAGAAATATTATCTAGATATTGCTTACATGATTGTTTTCCTTTGGTGTTGTGTTCCAGTGTTCTGCCTCTTGCGGTTCAGGCATGAAGCATCGCTATGTGAGTTGTATGGATTATGACGGAAACCATGTCGAGGACAGTGAGTGTGGTCACCTTGCCCAACCCCCCAAAGTGGAGAACTGCATGCTGAAACCTTGTGGAGATTGGAGACAAGGGGACTGGAGTGATGTAAGCACTAATCCAAGAAATTGTTCAATTACTTGTATTTAAAAGGCACTGGAGTATGTAAGCACAAATCAAGAAATGGTTTAATTACTTGTATTTATTTATCCTCTTATCCCTGGAGACAACAATAAATGGTCTCGTGTTTGGTTATTGGATTATGGAACTCCAATTGCAGTGGAGCTTTATCTCGAATGGAGTGATTTGTATCAGTGTGGGTGAAACAGCCAGGCTCAGACCCAGACTCAATGGATCTTTTTCTGAGTGTTGGTTACCTATTTGTGTCTTGCTACCAGAGACCAGATGCAGAGCCCCATGCCATGGGTGACTAGGCCTTACACTTTCAAGAAGACGACATTGAATGATGTCAGTTTGTTTTTTTTCCTCTTCATCTCTACCCCATACATATACAAATATGCTTAAATATTCTTCAATGATAACTTGTAAATTGTTTTGAACAAAATTTTTGTGATAAGTAAAAAAGGCCGGAAAGATTGTTTTTAAGTACATTAAAATGCACCAAATCCACACCACAATTTGTTGTTGTCAGTGAAGAAATTGTTAGGAATCCTTCTGTCAAATAGCTTGGGTTATCAGACCACAATGAGGGGGAAGACCAAAGAAAACTTGGCAAAGGTCTTGTTGGGGAGAGGTAAAGAATGTTGCTGAAGCCCTATGCTCTATGAGGTTTTAAAAGACTAAGTCAAATCATAAAACTATCTTTTCTTATTTTAACAGTGCACTGTAACATGTGGTGCAGGGATTCAAACACGGTTTGTGGCCTGTCTGTTCAATGAGCAACGTCAAGATGACCGGTTCTGTGATGTGACAATTAAACCTGAGACAGAAATCGGATGCAACCGTGGTACCTGTATTACACCTGATGATTTTAGTATTGCTGTCATTACTAGCAACAGGGTCGTCGGGACAAGTCACTGGAAAGTTGGCTCCTGGAGTGAAGTAAGTTTGGATAGCAATTTATCTCAGTTCTTCTCTTTTTCTTCTTCTTCTTCTTCTTCTTCTTCTTCTTCTTCTTCTTCTTCTTCTTCTTCTTCTTCTTCTTCCTTCTT